>JAASGA010000556.1:0-16628 GCA_023334105.1 Globisporangium nodosum
TCGACCAGTCCGTTCGCGACGGTATCGACCACATCTACCTGCACGTGCAGACGAGTAACGCGGTCGCGCTCCAGTTCTACCGCAAGTTCGGCTTCGAGGTCACCGAGACGATCCGCAACTACTACAAGCGCATCGAGCCGGCGGACTGCCACGTGCTCCTCAAGAAGCTGTGACACACGAACTCGCTCGAGTCGTCTGCTCTCGAGCCATCACCACCATGTCAACATAGATGTCGCCGGCATGAACCGACCGTCTCGACCAATCCTTGCGCTTTGCCCTCCGAGGTGACTGTGAAATCGAGGTTGTCCATGCAACTGGCCATCCTGATCCCTCGCGCGTGATGCCTCTCCAAGCTTGAGCGTAGTTCGTGAGCACATCTTCGAGCGTGAGGAAGTCCTCCCTCTCGTCGTCCGGTTCAGCAAAGTTGAACTCAACCATGAACTGGAGAGCGTCACTCGTGCGACGCAGTGGTTCTTCCACTGACAATCGGTTGCTCCAGCACGTGATCACTCCCAGCGACAGTTCATTCGCCACGCGCGCCGATACCCACCAAATCTCAGCTTCTCCGATACCTCTGCACTGGGTGAGCGTGCGCCAGACCGCGAATGTCTCGAGTAGCAGTCTCCATTCGTCTTGCGTGACTGTGTTGGATGACGATCTGTAGTCTATGGTCAGGAGTACGCAGAAGCGAGTACACGCCCCGCCTTGCTCGTTCTCGCTGACATCGAAGTGCAGCTTGTCTGGGAAGCGCTCGTGGAGGCGGCGAGCCCACTCGGTCGCGATCGCCAGCGCGTCTTCTTCGCGGAGCTCCATCTCGCGAAATGAGCTCCAGCTACTGCGAGAAAGAACTGCGTCCTAGGCTCATTGCCCAAATGGCCGTGATGCATCCAGCCGTTGATCAGGTCCAAGCGTGATGAAGAGGCCCAAGCCAGTTCTTGCGGTGCCGTCACCGTCGCAAAGCATCTACGATATGCAGTGAGGCGAGCTGACGACCGGATGTAGATGCTGTCCTTGCTTGTACGGATAGATCGCCACTTTCACAAACCATGTTCATCAAGCGTTTTCGTACTTCATCGAAGTAATGCAGTATACTTCTCTAATGGAGCGTCGCGCGACCATGAAGGTCATGCAGATGACGCAGCGCGAGCCGGTGGAGCAGCATGTGATCACGCCGCTGCCGGAGCCGCCGCCGCGGTCTGCTGACACGGCCGACGTGGCGTTCTCCTGCGTGTACGAGGGCGCGCTCGGCGCCAGCAGCAGTAGCAGCAGCAGCAGCAGTAACAGAAGCGGCGGCAGCGTCCTGTGCCTGCGCGTGCTGTGCGACTGGACGGTCGAGGGCGAGTGGCTGCGGCCGCTGAGTCGCAGCAGCGGCCGCACGCCGGCGAAGCGCGCGCGGCTCTCGCTCGCGAAGCAGCAGGAGGAGCTCGAGGTCTTTGCGCGCGTGCAGGGCCGTGTGGCAGCTGCGGACAGCGGCGAGCCGAGTGTCGATGGCAGCTTCTGCTGCTACTTCGACGTGCTACCGGTCGACGGCGTGCTGAGCAGCGGCAGCCCCGCCGCGTGCCACGTGCACGAGTGGCGCCCGCGCGAGCGCGCACTGCACGGTCAGTGGGTCTCGCAGCGCGACAAGCCCTTCTGGGTCTCCGCCGCCGCGCCGTGCGAGCTCTTCGAGCAGGAGATCACGCGCGCGTTCGAGATGGTGCAGACCGCGTGCTCGTCCGCGCGGCCAGCGCGCCGTGCGAGCGCGCAAGTGAAGCACGAGCCGCCGGTCGTCAAGCAGGAGCCGGCAGTGGTGAGTGCGTGGCGGTCACAGGACCATCAGAGCGCAGACAAGAGCGAGCGCCTCCGACTCTACCCGCTGACTCCAGGCGTGTACGAGTTCGCCGGGTTCTCAATCATCGCGCCGCCGCCGCTGGAGGCGTCCGCGTCGAGACGGAGACGCCGCCCGTCGACGTCCGAGTCGCCGCCAGTGAAGGACGAGTGCTTCGTGACGCTGCGGCTGCTGCCGGACGGCAAGCTGCAGGGCACCTCGCGCGAACTGCTGCGGCCGCAGTCGTGCCGCGTGACCGGCACGTGGCGCACGAACCGTATCAAATACCTGCTCGAGTATCGCGTGCGCGACGCAGTGGGGATGTTCAAGTACTCGGGGCGCATCGAGGGCGACCGCAAGGTGCTCGGCAAGTGGTATAATGTCGACGAAGGCCACGAAGAGGGCTTCGGCGGCGGCCGGGGCGAGTTCGAGCTCGAGCTCACGCAGGCGGTGCGCGTGAAGGAGCCGTCGTCCGACATGAGCAGCACTGTGGACGAAGGTGACGACGATCTCGGCGACGCCACGCGGAACAAGATCCGCGTGCTCACCACCGGCGCGTACACGCTCAAGGGCTGCGCGACCGACGCCGACGGCTACGAGTACGCGTGCGAGCTGGTGGTCGAGCTGCTGCCTGGCGGGTTCCTCCGGGGCACGTCGCGCGAGCTCGTGTTCGACCAGACGCGGGCGGTGCGAGGCGAGTGGGCGCCGACATTCTTCCGGTACCGGCAGGAGTATGTCGTGAAGGGCGACGTCGGCAGGTACGAGTACGAGGGGAAGCTCGAACACGGCGACGGCGGCATCATCTCGGGCGAGTGGGGGAACATGGACCTGCAGGACCGCGAGGCGCACGGCGAGCACGGCACGTTCGCGTACGGGATCGTGAGCGCGCGGCGGCGCTGGTCGCCGTTCTCCCACGCTGACTACCCGGCGTCGTTCCACCGCGCCGTGACGACCGTGCTGCTGTGCTCGGCGCGCACGCACGCGCTCCCTGTGTCGCTCTGGTACCGCACGTTCGCGTTCTGCCACGAGTCCTGGTTCGTCCGCTCGACGACGCACTGGAGCGTGTGAGTGGATCACGTAAGCTGCTGGTGGGGAATGCGAAAGGGTTTACATTACCACCGCGACGGGAGCTGCTCGCTTGAGTGTCCGCATGCCACCAGCTCCTCTTCCTTCAGCACCTCCTAGCGTCGACCACATTGCTCAAAAACCACTGCACCGCGTCAAGACAAGCGCACAGGTTACCTCTCGCCCTCGTGCTGGCTCTGGAGGCTCGACGCACTCGCTCGTCTTCTCTGCGTACGACGGCGTCACCACGGGATCAGCTGGATGGCGACGCGGGAGCCGAGCAAGCACTGCAACTCGACCGACGGACGCGGGGGCGCTTAGCCCATGAAGTTGAAGACGACGAGGAAGAGGATGAGGTTGCAGAAGAGGTAGTCGGCGAACGCGCGCTGCTCGCTGCGGTCCTTGAACTCGTTCTCGGGGTTGATCTGCATCCGCAGCGACACTGTCGTCCGCACGAGTCGCGCGGTCGTGAGACCACCCGCACACAGATACTATATGCGCAAACTAAGAGATGGGGGAGGGAGGGAGGGACGCACCGCCGAGCACGAAGACGCCGACCGTGCACACGAAGCCCGCGAGGAAGGAGTTGAAGGGGAAGGTGCCCACGAGCGCGCAATAGATAAATTGGAGCACGCCCGTCGCCAGCACGTACGCCAGGAAGCCGTCGATGAGCTTGATCTTCGGCGGCGTGTGCTGCGCGTACTTGGCGCGGAAGTCCGCGAGGATGGCGCCGACGCCGCCCGCCGCCGCCGTCGAGGCACTCGCTTTCGCCATTGCTGCGCGGTGGGGGTGTGCGAAGGAGGGGGGTGGACTGTAATACACACCGTCGTAAAAGCAGCGAGAGACGCGGTCAGCATGCAGTACACGTGCGCACGGGACCGCCGCTGCGGCGCACTCGACCACGTGGCCACTTCACCTGCGCGCGGAAAGATAGCGAGTGAGCCCTCCAATTGTCGTAAAACGAGGGCTTTTTGCGCATCTTTGCCTTGTTTTAGCTGACAAAGTGTCGTTATTGTGCTTCACTGTGAGAATCTTTTACCCTGTCTAAAACGACCCAGGTCGTGACATCAAAACCTGTATGAAAGCATTTGCGGGTGTTAGTGGAGGTTAGCGGGTGTTAAGCTAGCATTGATTCCAATACAGTGCGACTTTTATTTTCTTAACGTTATACATCATGTCGAATGTAATCCGCTTTCGAAAGTGTGTGGTCGTGGGCGGTTGAAGTCCTGTGCGGCCCCGACGTGCGCCCGCCGTGCTCCCCAAACCTCCTTGCGTAGATCTGCGCGCGCGTGCCTCCACCGCTGGTTACTTCGCAAGCCGCTCGCTCGCTTCCGCCCCTCAAGTCGCTCGCCCCTCACGATGCTCGCTCGCCAGGTGGGTCCTCAGAAGGGCGGCGGTTGTCGATATCGTCGATCTATCAGTGAATTCGATGACACACATCGGCGGTCCTCTAATCTAATTCGCCCTGTGTGCAGATCGGTCGCCGCGCGGCCGCGCTCTCGTCCGCCCGCAGCCTCTCGACGCTCGTCGTCGCGGAGCACAACCTCAAGGACGTGACCGGCGGCACGCTGAGCGCCGTGACCGCCGCCAGCAAGCTCGGCGGCGACGTGACCCTGCTCGTGCTCGGCTCGCAGGCCGCGGGCGTCGCGGAGCAGGCCGCCAAGATCGCGGGCGTCTCGAGCGTGCTGCTCGCGGCGGACGCCAAGTACGACCACCTGATCGCGGAGGAGGTCACGGAGCTGCTCGTGGCGACGCAGAAGGAGAAGAACTTCACGCACATCCTGGCGCCGTCGTCGAACGCGTCCAAGAACTACATCCCGCGCGTTGGCGCCAAGCTCGACGTGGCGCCCATCTCGGACATCCTGGCCGTCGCAGACAAGGACACGTTCTTCCGCCCGACGTACGCGGGCAACGCGATCGCGCAGGTCAAGTCGAGCGACGCCGTGAAGCTCATCACGGTGCGCCCGACGGGCTTCGAGAAGGCGGCGGTCGAGGGCGGCAGCGCGTCCGTGAGCGCGGCGCCTTCGGCCCCGACGGTCGGCAAGACGCAGTTCGTGTCGGAGGAGGTGAGCAAGTCGGAGCGCCCGGACCTGACGGCGGCGCGCGTCGTGATCTCGGGTGGTCGCGGTCTCAAGAGCGGCGAGAACTTCGAGATGCTCTACAAGCTCGCGGACAAGCTCGGTGGTGCGGTCGGCGCCTCGCGTGCGGCGGTGGACGCCGGGTACGTCCCGAACGAGCTGCAGGTCGGCCAGACCGGCAAGGTCGTGGCGCCGGAGCTGTACATCGCGGTCGGCATCTCGGGTGCGATCCAGCACTTGGCGGGCATGAAGGACTCGAAGACGATCGTGTCGATCAACAAGGACGAGGAGGCGCCGATCTTCCAGGTCTCGGACTACGGGCTCGTCGCGGACCTCTTCACGGCGGTGCCGGAGCTGACCGAGAAGATCTAAGTGGCTGCCTGGAGCGTACGTGTTGATCAATGCCCAAGAAGATGGCAAGAGAAAGAGAGACGAAGGACACGGGGATGTGCGTACCGATAGATCCTTCGCGCCGCAGTTCTAACGAATGAACTGCAACCACGACAACGTTGTATTCGCGATGAGGTGCACATGTGCAACACAGCGAGTAGCTTAGCAGAACTCTTCTCCAGCTCACACCTTCACGAGCGGACTCGCGTAGGTTGGCGTATCGGTGGCGACAGGAGTGGGGTCGTACTCGTACGAGATGGGCGAGTCCTCGCCGAAGAGCGCTTGGTCATAGCGGTCCGGGTCGCGCTCCGAGCAGCAGCTCAGCAGGAGCGACGCGAGGAACGTCGCCGCGGACACGTAGCCGAACGTGACGCCGGCCGTGATCGCGTCGCAGCGCGACTTGGGATTGTGCTCTCGACAGTGCTGGAACGCGTCCGAGGCGGTGAGCACGATGGAGGCGACGAGCAGCAGCAGCGCCATCAAAAAGTCCATCGCTTGCTCGCAGTACAGCAGCGGCCGCATGCACATCATGAGCACCTCGACGAAGACGAGGTAGAAGAGCCCGTAGACCAAGCCGAGGAAGTTCATGAGCATCGCGAACACCAAGTCGTTGCTATCGAGGATGGGGCGGCGACCGCCACTGCTGCTGCTGTCTGCTGCCGAGAGTGCAGACGAGAGCGTCACGATGACGACCAGCGACGCCGCGAACTGCAGGAAGCGGAGCGAGAGTCTCGCCGACACGACGTACGCCGGGTTCATCATTGCTGGGTCACTTGAACTGTGGTAGACTTGCTGGTGTTCGAGACACGTCGAGCGTGTGTCGGTTGGCTGAGCACGAACGGCAGTTGGTCACACAGGTCAACTGTTCTCAACAATGTTGAACATTGTAAAGACTGAGAGAGATACTGAACAGGAGGAACATTGGACATCGGGTGGTCGAGTTCAAGTACACGGGAGCACACGAGTGCAGTGTATCGAGTCCAAGAACCACTGGCATTCAAACACGCACTGGCATCAACACCGTCGGGATGACAACTACAGGACTCGCTCGCTCCTTCCTTCAGCTCCACTCATCATCTTCAGCACCTCGCCACTGCCTCGCCACAGGGACGCCCTTGATATTGGTTCCTCACACTCGAGCTGTCGGGTGTCCGGACGTGCCGCGCGCAGTCGGAGTCGAGTCGGCGTAGTACGGCGCTTGCGCAGGACCATCCGATCCACCCTCCACGTCGCGCTGGTTGGTCCCCGCGGTGCGCGCACTGTCGCTGTTGGTGTCGTCGTCGTTCTTGCTCTTGCCGTACTCGCAGAAGCTGAGCAGCAGAGTCGCCAGGAACGACGCCATGGCCAGGAACGTGAACACGACCGCCGTCCGGATGCTTCTGCAGCGCAGCATGTAGCCGTACACAGAGCAGTTCTGTACGTAGTCCGACACGAGCAGCACGATCGCGGCCACCAGGAGCAGCACCGCGAGCAGGAAGTCCAGGAGCTGCTCGAAGAAGAGCGGCGGGCGGCCGCACATGCGCACGACGATGATCACGAGCAGGAACCAGAGCCCATACACCATACCAGTGTACGTCATGAGCGTCGCGTAGATCACCGCGCTGCTGCCGAGCATGCTCGTGTAGCCATAGTACGACGTCGACACGAACGCGGCGGACAGCGTCACGAGCGCGATGAGTGAGAGCGCGAACTGCAGCAGGCGCAGCAGCGCGCGCGACCAGAAGAGCCACGGACGGCCTTCGACGCGCAGCATGCCCATTGTGCTTCGATTGCTCCGAGTCAGCTTGGGATCTCGAGCGCGAGTTTGTCAGTGGGTGTTGCTCTGTGCCTTGAGCTCGTTTCATGCGGAGCTTCGCCCCGTTGGAACTCCACACCCTCGTCGCAACCTCGAGGAGCAACGGTGCATTCTCCACCACCTCCAGTTGGAGGTGGTGCCAGGCTCTGGTGTGTTCGCTGCGCGGTTGTTGTGACGCAAGCGCGCAGCGAACAGAGCACCTTTCTCGTATCGGCTTGTCGAGGGAATAAACCACCTCTCGCAACCCGCAGCCAACTCGAAGCTGTCTGCGTCTTGGTGTAACAACACCTCAGAATCCAGCCCAAGGTGGTGCGGCGCGCTGGGTTCACCTGGGGAGGACCTCCGCTCGCCAGCATCACCACTTCATGGCGAATGCACTCGTGCTCACACAACGGAATTCGCTCTCCGACGACCAGGCTGACCGACCGCAACGCCCTGCAACAACATGAAGCGGATCCAAGTGACTCAGCCGATGCGACTCGCGCTGCGCGGACTGCAGTTCCTGTTCTCGCTCATCGCGCTCGCAACTCTCGCGGCAGGTTTCAAGACCGCCACGGGTTCGATCTTCAACGACGACAGCGAGTACGTGGAGATCACGTCGTCCGCCGGCAGCCCCGGCACGACGTTCGGTATGCTCATGACGTACACGAGCATGCTCTACGGGCTCTGGTACCTGGTGGCAGTCGAGATCTACGCGTTCGCTACTCGGCCGACGCCGCTCGTCGACCGCTGTATCGACGGCTTCCTCGCGCTCGTGCTGCTGATCACAGGCATCGTGCTCGCGACGACAGACTACGTGGCGCACTGCACGCTGCTGGAAGACTGGATCACCAGGTACTCGTCGAGTGAGAGCTTCACGCCGTCCTTCCGCTGCGGCAGCCTCAAAGCGGGCGTGGCGTTCACGTTCTTCGCGATGGCGGTGTTCCTCGCGACGTGCGTGCTCAACTTCTTTGCGAATGCGGCACCGAGTCTGGCGCGGAGCAGCTCGTCCGCGCCCGAGGGCGACTTCCACGGCGAGCCGAGCCCAAAGGACGCGCTGTCGCCGATCGGCAGCGCGAAGAAGGCAACGGAGACACTCGTGTAGTGTGTGCACCGCGTAGTAGTGTGCACAAGTTGAAGTCAATACGAAGATCGCTGATCGTGCCACGCGGATCTCATGCAGCTGCGAGCGCACTTGATGCCGTCCTTGAGGATACCACCCAGTATCCATACGCGCATGTTGACGCAGATAGTGGCGCGAAGCTCGCGGGCTGTCGGAGACAGATTCTTCTTGTGCCATCGAAGCGAGCTTGGCGTCTTCGTGTGTGTGTGCGCGCCTAATCAAGGTCCAAGTTCACCACGCCGTCGTAGGTGTTCAGAGCAAAATCCACTCGCAATTTTTCTCCGCAGTTGCAGGATGTGAGTGAGCGAATCCCTCATTGAAGAGGTTTAGGATTAGTGAATGAGCTAGATTAGGTAGTGGTGGTGAAAGCCTTGTGCATTATAGGGCATGTTTCGAGCATGTGGTGTTGGAGAGACAATCCTGGAAAAGCGAGTGGTCGACAAGCGAGTGCCTAATATCGATGCCTCAACCTACACTTTTCGCGCCCCATCTCCATGATCTGTTTTCGCTGAGCGACAGCAAGCTGGCTGCTGAGAAAGCGCCATTTCCAGAATCGACTGTGTGTGGCGACAGCACGAAGATGCATCGCCAGCTCGAAGGTGAACGACAAGCAAGGTGATCGATCGATCGATCGATCGATCAAGCGAGAGAAAGCTTGTGTGGTTGTCAAGTGAGCCGGTTGTGAGAGCAATTGTTCGCTTCGACGCTCGAGTCGATTTGCTCCATACAAACTCGCGGTCATCAGTTGGAGTTCTGGTCGGCATTGCTGTACCCACTCGCTCGACAGCATACAAAAACCAAGTCAAGGAAAAGCATACTGACCACAGTGCGCGTCTTTGGAGAGAAAACCTCGCGTGGGACACACCTGCTTTTCCAGAGCGCCTTTCGTTTCCCTGTCTACCTTGCTGAAAGCTTCGATTACCAGCTTGTTCGATTCCATTTATACTTGCTCAAATATCACTCTCATCCTGTCCTCCTGGTACACCTTTCACACATACTGCCAGATCTGCTATCACGAAAGACAGGTCGTTTCAATAAGTCGGCGTCGTTTCGCGCACTGGGTACAGTAGTAGCAACCAACGCTCTCGCCCTCTCGCTCACTCGCGCGCTCACTCGCTCGCTTGCTCCTCATTTCCGCATTCGCCGGCAACCTCCAAGGTCCAAGCCCTCCTCCTCCTCCACTCCAAGCTCTCTCCATCACAATGGCCGCCCAGCCGCTGCGACTCGGCCTGCGCGTCGCGCAGCTCGTGCTCTCGTTCATCGCGCTCGTGATCATCGCCGCCAGCTTCAAGGGCGTCACCGGCATCGTAAGCGATCTCGAAGAATTGGAGCTCGTCAAGGTCACCGTTTCGGCGGGCAGCCCCGCCACGACGTTCGGTATGCTCATGACCTACACGGCCATGCTCTACGGGCTCTGGAACGTCGTCGCGGTCGAGATCTACGCGTACGCGCCGCGCCAGTCGCCGCTCGTCGACCGCTACGTCGACGGCTTCTTCGCGCTCGTGCTGCTCATCGCCGGCATCGTGCTCGCGACTGCGGACTACGTCAAGCACTGCGACTTGATCAACTCGATTAACGACGTCATTCGCTGCGGCAGCCTCAAGGCTGGAGTGGCGTTCACGTTCGTCGCGATGGCGTCGTACCTCGTGACGTTCGGGCTCAACTTCCTCGGCGCCTCGCACGCCGGCACCACGACCACGAACGTCGAGGTGGCTTCGGAGTACACTGCGGAGGCCGAGTACCACGGCGGATCGACGCCGAAGGACGCGCTGTCGCCGATCGGTGGCGCCACCAAGACCCCGGAGGCGCACGTGTAAGCGACGTATCCTATCAAGCACACACGCTCACCAGCACACGCATGAGTTGGTGCGATACCAGGGCATGATTATTAGGTTTTCCACGTCTGAGTCCATCATCAATACACGGATCCATCGACCTTCCAATTCTTCATGTGCGCTGTGTGTCGTGGTGGTGGTTCTCGTGCGAACCAGTGCAGGGTCCTCGAATCCAGGTTGGTGAGAAGGTATCGCAATGCACATGCTGTGGTAAAGCCCCGAAGATCTCTTAATCGGAACAGTTTGCCGACATGTGACACATCCGACCGTAGAGGTATGCAGCATGGAGCAAGTCGGTGACATCGCCATTCTCCTCGCCTCTAGGCCATCAAGTACAGAAAGTAATGAGAGTTGAGAGTGCGTCAAAGCTGTTTGCTGCCCATGTTGTAGGCAATGTCATCTCTCAGGCACCTAGTAACTAGCACTTGCACGTCGGTGGAGGTGGGGAAGCATGTGAGCACAGTTGACGGCACATTCGGTCACGGAGAAGACCAAACGTGTGCTTTTAGTGATCGCGTCGCTTTCAGCACATCGATAAAAGTGTAGCGTACGGAGGAGAGAACGCTGCATTTCAGTATTCAGTGCTAGATGCGTGGCGCTCGTGGTGAGCTGCTCGCGGTGCATATGCATCGAGGAAAACGGACGGACAAACACACACATACCAACATGCACACTCACGCACTCATTCGGATGGACGAAATGTGAGAAGCTGATCTAGGACTGCAGACACAAACACAGCCGCAGTCCACTCTCATCAACGCCTAGGCAGGCAGCGCGCACGGGTTCAAAACGAGCCCGCGCACGACCCGAGCATTCCTTTCCCACGCCTGTAACAGAGGTCACGCTACGGCAGTAGAGCAAACGACCTCCTGACATAGAGCATGGAGACGCACACACACACACACATACACATGCAGACATGCACACACACAGCTTGATGATGGGGGTTCTCGTGGCAACTCTCGCACTGAGCGAACTTGAGCTCTTTCAAGCAGTTTCGCGAATGACCATGAAAATGAGTGGTTGGAGAGATGCGTGAAATTTAGCTTCTATTCCTAAATATTAACATGAAAACCTCCATATATATTCCACTTTTTACGAATCGGATTACACGGGATCAAGATGGCGCTCGTGCACAGGCTCGCGGCGGCGCGCGCCGTTGTCGGCCGCGTGTGCGCGTCTCGCACGCCGCGCGCTGCTGCGATTGTACATCCGACTCTTCTCGCGCGCTTCAGCAGCTCCACGCATGCGACTGGCGCAAGCGCGGCACCGCCGACCGTGTCGCCCACCATCAAGCTCATCGGCGTGTATGTGGGCGTGAGCCTCGCGGCGATGGCCGCGATCGCGCGCTACAAGGACCGGGACGCCGCCGAGGAAGAGGTGCGAATATTCGCCTGGGAGAGGTTATGTATGCAGGGGCTAATGAGTTGTGTGTGTAGAGCGTCCGCGTGTTCAACATGGCGAAGCGCGCGGTAGTGAAGGACCGGCGGTTCTTCGAGGCCATCGGATACCCGAAGGAGTTCGAGCTCATCCGGTCGGAGCAGCAGAGCCGCGAGGACGGAGAGGGCGGTGATTCCGCGGAAGGCGCGTTCCGCGTCATCGGCGACAAGTGCGTGGCGCTGGTTATGTGTGGCGGAAGCTGACCGACATGGAAGAGCTGAGCAATGTGGTGGTGCATGTACTGTGTGCAGGGGAACGGCAGTCGTGACGTTCAAGCAGGGACCCATCCCTATGACGGACGGGTCGGAGGAGTCCGCCACAGACGCCAGCAAGTCGGAACTCGTGACGTTCGACGTGCTGCGCGTGCGCCTAGAGGACGGCAGCGAGTTCTCGGCGCTCGACTCGTACCTGAAGAAGGCGGCGGTGGCGACCCAGCAGAAGTCCGAGTCGTTCGGTAAGAAGCTCGTGGTGCCAGCTGTCGGCGGCGTGGTGATCGGCGGCATCTCGGCGTTCTTCGTGATCCGGATCATGCGCAACCGCCCGTCGTACGTCCACAAGCTCGTGCTCGACCACGTGAACAACAGCGAGGCGGCGCGTACGCTGCTCGGGCACCCGATCAAGTGCAACCGCAAGGACTACGTGGGGTCGCTCACGCAGCAGGCGGCCAACTACACGATCTCGTGCCACGGCCCGAAGGGCGACGGCACGCTGATCGTGAAGGCGTTCAAGAGCGAGGAGGACGCCGCGCGAGAGGAGAGCGAGGCCGGGCCAGTGGAGGTGCTGACGACGCCCGGGACCGCGTGGAAGTTCTCCACGCTCGTGCTCGCGGTCAAGCGCAACAGCAGCCAGCGCGCCAAGAACTCCAAGATGATCAACCTGCTCGCGAGCACAAGCACGAGCACGACGAGCAACAGCGCGTCCACTGCGGGCAGGAAGTAGGGGCAAGTAGGGGCCGTCGTTGAGAGCGGCGCCGCTCTCAGCGCCGCCATGTTCACAGATGGCAGAATAGACGACAGAGCAACCATCTCATCGCGCATTTTCTCCGCGCCGCGCTTCGTGGTTGGCACTTGTACTGAAAGTGATCAACAAGCTGCCTCGACACCATCTACTCTGCCTTCGCGCTGCACGGCGACCAAGAGCTGCATGTAGAGCAGTGCGCCGAGCACCGCGACATCCATGCCGAAGTTCGCGACGATGGCGTTCACGCTTGTGTCCGTTGTGGCGCTTGCAGCAGAAGTCTCGTGTTGTGTGTCGTGTCGTTCGCACTCATGATGAGAGAGGATACCTAGGTGTGTCTCCAGGCGGTGTCGGACTTCTTGCGCTTCTCCTCCTCCAGATCTGCAACAAGCTTGTCAACAGCTTCCTTGGTCATCGACCTTGCCCAAAATGACAGGAAGCACGCGAAGTACGCTGAGAACGCCCTGCCTGGACCCAGCACCAGGGTTGACTCGCTGTTCTCCTTGATGCTCTTCGTCGTCCAGTTTGCCGACGACACTGCAAGAAAGGAGCGATCGACTGCCCACCACTTGTGATGAAACGTGTGCTGGTTTAGAAACCGCACTTGAACTCCTCCAGCCACGAGGATAGAGAAGATCTTGGAGCCGCGCTGTGTGCTCTTCTCGTAGTCAGTGAGAACGCACACCATCTTCCCGTCCTGGTGCTTTGCAACAACCGCGCGAGCAATCTACCATAACAAAGCAATAAAGCAACACGTCAGCAGCACAAGCAAGTTGACATCGGAGCAGGGATATGTAGACAGCCCTCGTGACAGCACGCACCACTTCGTCCGTGATCATGTACATCGATATCAGCAGGCTGACCTTCGTATACTTGATGAGTGCCAGAGTGCAATTCGTCGTGGTCGGCTCTCCGTGGGCTCGCTTGCACCGCTGGCGGTTACCGCAGGTAGCAGATTTTGCATAGCTCTTGCACGGTAACTTGTCGTCGGGGAGGAGCAGGAGAGCGGCATCGTGCAAGCACAATGCGCTTGTTTCAAAAACTTCTATCTCGAGTGGCAGTCCATCGTCTGGTATATGAGGTGGCGCTTCACGACGCTCGTCACTGTGGGTGTCACGGCGCTCGTGGCCAGGTTCGCCACGTGGCTCGTCACTCAATTCGTCAGGTGGCACGTCACGCAGTTCGTCACAGCGCTCGTCACAGCGCACGTTACGTGGCTCGTCACGTGGCTCGTCGTTAACTCGCTCTGTGACTTCTTCGTGGTCCTCTTTGTCGTAGTCGTAGTCATCGCCGTCGTCGCTCTCAGGTTCGCACTCCAAGTCGCTCGCAAGCTCCACCTGCAGGGTGGTATCGTCCTGCTCCTCCGCAAGCAACCTCTTGAGCAGCTGCTCCATGTCCTCCTCTGTTTCGTGCTTGCAGCACGTCAAAGGCGCGACCTCCGGCCGGAAGCCGGCCGCTTCGCGCGCGCTCGCCAGCCGCGCCCGCCGCGCCTCTGGGGTTCCGTAGTGCTCCTGGAGCGCCGACTTCTTGAAGCCCTTCAGCGCCTGCGAGAGCACGGACGCTGCGACGCGCGTGGCGAGCTTGAGCTCCTCCATGAGGAAGGCCGCGACCGCGTGCGCGGCCCCCACCCCCAGCGGAGCGTTTGGTGGGAGGAGGCTGTTGTCTCGGTTGTCTCCTGCGACCGCAAATTTTCTCTTCTTGTGACTCTTCTTCCTGGTCATCTCGTGTGGTGGGTGGGTGGGTGTTTGGGTTGCTAATCAGATTATGGACTGTTTTTGGAAAAACAGTTGGAGAAGTTTAAAAAGTATTTTTTGTAGGTGTAACCTGGGGTACGATGTGTGTAACGGACAGCTTATTATCTTGAAATTGTATACATTGGGGGTGGTCCCCTGGACATTAACACATTTCAGTACGTTTCGAAACTGCTTTTTACCCGTCTGTCCGTTATACCCCCCTTCTTTCCACACTTTTGCTGTTTCGGTTCTGTCCGTGAGGAGCCTCATCAGGCTCCTCCTCTGTACTGATCTTAGATCAGTGATCAGTTTAACCTCCTGTACGGACTGTATACAGTGTTAGCTCGGCTACGTACGATTTAAGGGGTAAACGGGTTTACACTTGCTGGTTATGAAACATAACTCAGCGGGACTACTGTCCGCGCAATTACTTTAAGGTCGGCCCTAAATTGGCGCCTTCTCCTATTGGCTAGAATAGCACAATCGACCAATAAGATTGTCAGGACTCTCAGAGCCATTCATAATTTAGGCATCTTAGATTTAGTATAGTATACAAAATCTACAGGTTCACACTGACTGGTGGAACCGCACTAGGCAAGACAAATAACACTTTGGTTTTGGAGCTAAACGCCCAACGTCTTCTTCACCTCTTTCCGTCTCTAAGAGACTGGAATCCTTGCGGAAGGTGCTACGCACGCTTCCTCTCTATCTGTGCTGCGTAACTCGGGTGAGCCCGGTTACATTACCCCTACGCGCGTCTAATGCACAAGGCACACGGCTTCTTCACGCCCTTCACTTCACACCGGTGTCACATACTCACTCTAGCACACAGGCACGCCAGGCGGTCCAGCTGGGCTGGCACCACCACACACACGAACCTGGGTCTCCTTCCTCTCCTTCCTCCGCGCCCGGCGTGCTGCAGGCTGTCGGTCGCAAGAGCTTCGGCGGAGGAGGGAGAGGGAGCGAGGAGACTTGAGCGGTTGAGGAGAAGTTCGCTACTGATTCAATACCTGACTGAGTCCAGGCTGGACTGGCTCTGGCCCGGTCCAGCTCTCCTAAGTACGATCCCTAGTAAGTACGCAACCGAACCTAATCTACCCTAAGTACGGTGCGAACTTACCTGGCTGCCTCGCCGGCTTCACTTATCTGGTTGGTGTCCAGACCCGCCCAGCCTGGATCTGATGTGATCCACATAGGTTGCCTTTGCGAGACAGGCTGCGTCACGGTTTGGTTGTCCGCGCGTGCCGACAGCAGCTTCTATTCTCACTCGGCAAATGCCGAGCGGAAGGTACGTCACCGCCGGGCGCTTCGTCACATTCTCCGCATTCTCAACAGTTCACGTAACGAAGGTAGGAAGCGAAAGCGCACTGGGGCAGTCTCTGGTGTGCTTAAAGCTTGGAAGAAGCAGTACAGTAGATAAGTGTCAACATACATTGTGGTATCACAACCCTGTACAACAGTCACTCAGGCACTCATGTCGTCATCCTCTGCGCCGCTCGTGCGCGGCAGTGCAGGAGAAGCTCCACCCGCTCGGCGCGCTCGCGCCTGTGTGAGGACTTGTGTTTTGACTGGTCCCGAACTAGAATTGCCTGACAGAGTTTTGTCGGTGGTTGTATCAGATGCAAAAGCTCTGTACAGCCAAACCCCTCAGATTGGTACACCACTTAAAAACTATACCCTTTTGAAGTCGATATTCCAGCAATTCAGCCAGATTATCGGTTTTAGCAGGATTCTTTTGAAAGCACACACACCAACGGTTCCAAGTGGCATTCTGCTGATGCAATTCATAGCAATCGAGGCGTCTCTCGAAGAGCACACATTTCTACAATGACGTCCACCTACACCCGACTCAGCAATGAGCAGAAGTCCGCTATTCGGAAGCACCACGCAGCAAGCCCCGCTCGTTCCTATGAAGAGCTCTCCGAGTGAATTGTTGCGCAGTTCAAGATCACCAAGCCGCCTTCCCGAATGACCGTCTACCGAATCCTTCGACAGCAGAGCGGTGACACAACCAAGCCAACAGCCAAGACGAACCGAGAGGTGACATCGCGTGTGCTCGAGGCCAAGCTACTAGAATGGATCCGGCGGTGTGAATCGCTGCATCTTCCTGCAGTCACAGGGGCGACGATATGCGAGAAGACAGCGCGCTCGCGGTGCGTGATCCTCGCGGCCTCCGACCCACTCGCCAACAACAAGCTCGCAAAGCTCCAGTTCTCGAACGGTTGGCTGCACCGGTTCCAGAAGCGGCACGGGCTCTCCTCGGAGAAGGTTCACGGCGAAGCGGCTTCGGCAGATCACGCAGCAGTAGCTACAGGACGAGCCGTGCTGCAGCGTCTAGCGTTGCAGTACGAGCGCCGCGACATCTTCAATCTCGACGAGACGGCGTACTTCTACTGCACGCCTCCAACAAGAACCATCTCCGCTCA
>JAASGA010000557.1:0-16625 GCA_023334105.1 Globisporangium nodosum
ACTCGCATCACCCCACCTCGCAGCAAACACCAGCAGCGTGTCGCCGTCATTGTTGTGGACGTGTGCGGATGCGCCAGCACGCAGCAGGGCTCTCACCGCGTCAAAATGTCCAGCTTTTGCTGCAGCGAGCACAGGAGTGTTTCCGTTGATGTCGGCGATGTTGAGCAGCTCCATCGTGTGGTGCGATGACAAACCGCCGTCTTTTGCTTCTGTGATACGGCTGTGGTCGTCGTTTGAAAGTGCAGTGTGCTGTTGCACCACTCGCATCGTAGGTGATTCCTCTTCGGTCTGGACTGCTGCATCAAAAAGCAAACAGATGATCTTGGTCACACCATTTGTAGCAGCAACGTGGAGCGGAGTCTCACCAAGCGCTGATGTCGCTTGAACACTCGCGTCGTGGACCAGGAGAAGCTTTACGATGTCAGCGTGACCACTTCCAGCTGCGATGAATAGGGAGGTGCGTCGCTTCTTGTCTGCTGCATCGATGCTTGCTCCACGAGACAGCAGCGATCTCGCGACATCCACGCGGCCGTGTTGAGAAGCAATATGAAGTGGAGTCCACCCTCTGATGGTTGTTGCGTTGACGTTTGCTCCGCCAGACAGCAGGATGTTCACGGTGCCGTCATTGCCGTCTTGAGCGGCCACGATCAGGGGAGTAACCTTCTCCTCATCGGTCGCCGCATCGACGCTCGCTTTTCCCGCCAGAAGGATCTCCACAATGTCGTTGTTGCCATTCTGAGACGCGACGTGCAGCGGAGTCACTCCACCATGTGCCCCAGCGTCAACGCTGGCCCCACTTGACAACAAAAGCCTCACAATGTCCTTGTGACCTTTTTGAGCAGCGATGAAGAGTGGAGTCGCCCCAGCCGCCAGCTCGCCGTCTGGTCTTGCTCCAGCCGAAAGCAGCGCGGCCACAACATCTGCGTGGCCGTTTTGAGCTGCGGGGTATAGCGGCGTCATTTCATCCGAGTCAGTCGCGTCGACACTCGCGCCAAGAAGCAACAGCGCAAAGACAACGTCGACGTGACCGTGCTGGGCAGCGATGTGCAGTGGCATCACCTTGCTCTCTGTCGCTGCGTTGATGTCTGCCCCGAATGATAACAACTCGGCCACGACGTCGTGGTAGCCCTCTTGAGCCGCGATGAACAGCGGGGTTACTCCAGTTTCACTTGCCAAGTCGACACTTGCTCCATGCACCAGCAAAGCGGTCACAATGGCAGTGTGGCCTTTCCCTGCAGCCGCGTAGAGCGGGGTATGACCGTCAGCTGTCACTGTGTCGACACTTGCGTTGCTTGACAACAGAGCGTCGACGACGTCCACAAAGCCGAAGAGAGCCGCATGATACAATGAAGTTGCGCCGATCTCATCCACCGCGTCGACACTCGCGCCATGTGACAGCAACGTCACCACGACATCCTTGTGGCCGTATTGGGAGGCACTATGAAGTGGTGATTGATGATTTGGCTGTGCAGCGTTGACGTTAGCCCCGTTTGACAGCAGATTGACCACGACGTCGTCGTATCCAAGCGAAGCGGCTACGATCAGTGGAGTTGACCCTTGAACGTCTACCACGTCGATGCACGCGCCTTCCGCCATCAAAGCCGCGACGACTTCCGCGTGCCCAGCAAATGCGGCGACAAACAATGGTGTTCTGCCGTTCGAATCCTTCGCGTCGATGCTCGCCTCTCGAGATAGCAACACGAGTGCGAGTTCCGTGTCACCGGTCGAAGCGGAGATGTGAAGCGGGGTCGATCCGTCAACAGTGGCAGCATCAACGCTTGCCGAATGTAGTAGCAGTTCGGCCACAACGCCCTTGCGTCCAGACTTGATGGCGACGTGCAGCGGTGTATGTCTTCCCAGATCTGGCGAGTTGACGTTTGCTCCTTCCGACAGTAGGTGCTTTACGACTTCTCTGTGGCCTTTCACGGATGCGATGAAGAGCGAGGTCATTCCGTTGACGTCCTCTGCGTCAACTTTCGCCCCACGCGCCAACAGTGACGCCACGATGTCGCAGTGGCCGACATGAGACGCAATGTGCAGCGGAGTCGCTCCAGTGCTGCTCACAGCCTTGGTGTCCGCACCGCCAGATAGAAGAAGCTCCACGATGTCCTTGTGCCCTTTTTGCGCTGCAATGTGCAGTGAAGTCATTCCATTCGCGCTTGGCACGTTGACGCTCGCGTTACTTGAGAGCAACTCGTGTACGACATCTCTGTGACCGTTCGCAGCAGCAGTGAAGAGCGGAGTCCTCCCGGACGAGGTCGGTGCGTTTACGTTGGCACTGTGCGCGATCAAAACCTTCACAGCGTCGACGTGGCCTTCCGAGGCAGCGGTGTACAGCGGAGTACCGCCGTTCGTGAACGCCTGGTCGACGCTCGCTCCGGCCGACAGCAAAGCAGCCACGACAGCCATGTGTCCGTACTGGGACGCTGCGTACAGCGGAGTTGCTCCACTCCCAATCACCATGTCGACCCGCGCTCCGTAGGATAACAACGAAGTCACCACGTCCGTGTGACCTTTGAGTGCTGCGACGAACAGCGAAGTCGCTCGATTCGCACACGTAGTGTCGACCTTTGCACCGCGAGACAACAACACATCGACGATTTCGCTGTAGCCGCCCTGAGCAGCGACGTACAGCGGAGTACGCCCTTCGGCTGTTGCAATGTCGACGTTCGCCCCGAATGCCACTAACAATACCACGACATCCACGTGACCGAATAGCGCTGCGAGGAAGAGAGGAGCTGCCCCGTTGCCATTCACCAGGTTGACGTCTGCTCCATGGTCCATCAGAACACGCGCAGTCTCGGCTCGTCCAGCTCGCGACGCCGCCGTCAGCGGCGTGTCCTTTGAATCGGTACCAACTCGATTGATCACTGCAGCTGCGGATTCTGGCGAGCCGCTCGACAGGAGTCGCAGCACAGCCTCGTGGTTGTTCTCCTCCCGGCACGTAGCGACCAGGAGTTCGAGAGCGGACGCTGAAGGGGCTGGCGGGGTTGCGGAGAGCGACATGCCGTCGGTGAGCGCGGCGTCCGCACGAGCACCCGGGTCGTTCTTGATCGTCATCAGTGGATCTTGTGGTGCACAAAGATGAGTTATGCGATTGGGGAGAGGCGATATATGCAATTTGTGAATGTCCTCTTCAACTCCCCGCACTCAAGACAACGCTTATTGTCAGTGTCTGGCATCGCAGTGACTTTTCCTCGCGGCACCAATTACCCGTTCTCGAAGAGTGTGGACACGGCGCTCGCATCTCCCCAAACACTAGCAATGTGTTGCCCTCACCTTCATCGATGTTGCCATCACCTTGTCATCTTGGTAGACTTCAAGAGGCGTGTAGTTTTGTAATTATTTTCTGTAGCCATTTCGATGGATCTCCCTCGCTTCTGTGACACTTTTACCTCGCTTCAGCGACGTGTGGTCCCATCGTTTTGTTGTCTGTTTTGTATCACACATTACATTGCACGAAACCAGCTGGCATCCGATATTCCATCTAAATCGCTGCGAAATGCGTCAAATCCGCGCACGCCGCGCTAATTCGGTCCGATTTGCGCTAAAAGCATCGAGTCAGGCGCCAAAAGCCAGCTCTTCAAAGAGCCGCAAATTGCTCTGTTCGGAAGTCAACGCCTCGAAACTGGAGGCTCGCGGCCCAGCACGCAACTGGTGTGCACTCAATATGGTGCAGTAACGCGTCCTCATTCCTCTACTCGCCAAGCAGTATCAGCCGATGCGCGCGCTCACGCTCGCGGCGGCGTCGGCGGCGGCGCTGCTGGCGCTCGGCACCAGCAGCAGCGAAAGTGCGCCTCTTCCTACCGCGGCGGGCGACGCGCCGCTCGTGGACGCGCGCGGCCTGGCGTTCGCGTCGCCCGACGCGTTCTGCCGCTTCCACTGCGGCCGCACGCACGCGCGGCGCGTGTTCCGCGAGCTGCGCGGCGCCTCCGAGTGCACGCGCGAGCGCTGTCCTCCGCCCGCAGCAGCTGATGGTCGCGAGCGGCGGCTGCTGCTGCAGGCGGACGCCGGCGTCGAGGCGGAGACTGCGTACACGTTCGCGAGCGTGAATACGAGCGACGCTAGCGACGACAGCAGCAGCAGCAGTCGCGAGGGAAACGGGGCGGCACACGCCCCGCTGGAGGAAGAGGACGACGACGACGACAAGGCGGTGCAAGTGGTGGACCTCGTGACGTGCCAGAGCGTCGCGGACACGACGTCCGAGAGCGGCGCGCGCGTGGCGCTCACGGTGGGCGGTGGGAATGGCGGCGCGAGCGCCTTCCGCGGCTTCTACGACGCGTTCTTCCGCGCCTACGACGCTATGGTCGCGAGCGCGGACGCGGCGTTCGACGCCTGCCAACTCCAGTTCCTGCAGCAGGGCTTCCTGGCGAACAGCACGCGCAGCGACAAGACGACGAACGACCCAGCGACGGTGCGCGCCATGCTCATCAAGCTGAAGGCAGGCGGCGCCAGCAACTATAGCAGCGGAAGCACCGAGGCTGTCGCGATGAGCGAGCTCGAGTGCGTGAGCGCGATCAAGGACATCTGGGGCGTGCCGGACACGACGTTTACGCCGTTCCTGACGCGCAGCGACCAGGCGGGCGCCAACGCTACCGTCATGCTCGTGCACGTGAACTCGTCCGTGGCGGACGCGATCGTGGACCTGAGCTGCGTGGGGTCCGTGACGGCGCTGCCGGCGATCCTCAAGCTCACGCCGTTCGCCAGGAGCTCGTACTCGTACGCGCTCGACCCGGCGTCCAGGACAGAAGGCCCGGGGCTCGAGGTGCGACTCGTGGAGGGATCGGACTACGCTGGTGCGTTCACGCGCCTCTCGGTCACGATCGAGAGTGCCACGGGCATCACGAACGTGGTCACGCAGCGCAGTGACACCGAGTCAGCGGCGCGCGTGCTCACAGTCGCGGCGCTCGAGGAGTTCGAGACCTGGGCGCACATCGTCGCGATCATCGTGGACGATGACGCCGTCGAGTGGGTCGACCTCAAGCAGACGATCTCGACCGGCGCGCTCACGCCTGACGCCTCGTTCGAGCAGCGCCTCATGAACGGCGTGAGCAGCAGTCTGCGCCAGCCGCACCGACGTCTCGACGCCTACCTTCAGGATCTCGTGGGCGTCAAGGAGATGCAGAGCAACAACATCACCGGCGCGGGTATCGTTGTGGGCGTCACAGACACAGGGCTGTACGTGGACCACGACCAGTTCGACCAGACGTCCCGCGCGATGTACAACAAGGTGGACAGCACGGCGCGCAAGGTGGTGCTCTACCGCGCGTTCGCGAACAAGGGCGACGAGTCGGAGCAGGTCGTGTGCGGCCACGGCACGCACGTCTCGGGCATCCTCGCTGGCAACTCGTACAGCAAGACGGCGGCGAACCTCGGAATTGCGTACGACGCGCAGATCGCGTTCATGGACATCGGCAAGCAGGCGGCGTCGTGCGCGGGAGTCAAAGGCTGCGAGGTGACGCTCGAGACGCCGGGCGATGTCGAGGATCTCATGAACCCGCAGGTGCAGGCTGGCGCCAAGATCTTCTCGTTCTCGTGGGGCACGGGCGGCAATGACTACAACACGCAGTCGCGCGACCTGGACAACTACATCTACAACCACCCGGAGATCCTCATCATCGTGGCGGCCGGCAACAGCGGCGACAAAGGTTCGTACACAATCAGCTCTCCGTCGGGAGCCAAGAACGTGCTCTCGATCGGCGCGTCGCTCAATGACGCGGCTTCTTTCACGACCACGCCGTGCCCCGCGGTGCTGAACAAGCAGACAGTGGCGTCGTTCTCGTCGATCGGACCGACGCTCGATGGCCGTCAGAAGCCTGACATTGTCGCGCCGGGCATGGCGGTGCTGTCGGCGCAGTCTGAGGCGCCAGGCTCGACGGTTAAGTCGACCGCGATCTGTTCACTGCAGGGCACGTCGCAGTCGACGCCGGTGGTAGCCGGCATGGCCGTGCTGCTGTACGAGTGGCTGCGCGATGGCTGGTGGAAGAACGGCGTGAAGGAGCCGGCGTACGGGATGGAGAAGGTGCCAGCGGCTCTGATCAAGGCTCTGATCATCCACAGCGGCGAGAAGCTCGCGCGGCGGCTCGTGGCGCCAAAGAATGGCATCACGTCGTGCGTGGCGATGGAGGCGCAGGCGCTGGCGCTCTCTTCGTACCCAGACTTCAACCAGGGCTACGGCAAGCCGACGATGCTGAACCTCGCCAACTTCGCGAACGGGAACGGCTCGGGCGGCGCAGGCGTGTACTTCTACCCGAACTCGAGCGTCGGGTCGGAGCCGCGCGTCGTCGAGGGCGGCGAGGCTCGGTTCTCGTTCGTGCTCAAGCAGCGCGCGAACCTGCGCGTGACGCTCGTGTGGACCGACCCGGCGGGTTCGATGGGCAGCAAGATCGCGCTGCAGAACGACCTGGACCTGAGCGTGCGCGTGCCCAAGACGGACGTGGTGTTCTACCCGTTGTCGGGGAACGGCTCGCGCGACTCGATCAACAACGTCGAGATGGTCGAGGTCTCGTACGACAAGATCGTGCAAGCCGCGAAAGCCGCGGGGCTGACCGTGTCGAGCGAAGCCGGCGTGACGGTCGAAGCCGTCGTGAGCGGCTACAGCGTCAAGGCGGGCTCCAAGAGCGGCCAGACATTCGCGCTCGTGGCGTCGTCGTCCCCATCTGTCGTTGATACGAAGGCGGCGGCGGACGATGAGTCGGAGTTCTGGCAGCCGTGGATGACGATTGGTGTCATCGTCGCCGGCACGCTCGCCGCGCTCTTCTTCATCGCGGTCGTGTGGCGGATCCGCTCGGCGCGCGCTGCGATGAGCGCGAAGGAGGTGACCCCCGCCCGCCAGCAGCAGCAGCAGCAGCAGCAGCACACAGCTCCCCCGTCGCGCGGCCACGCCCGCAGCGCCGCCCACCCGCACTACCGAGACGCGGGAGACAACCGAGCCGGAGGAGCTCGGAGACCCTCGCAGCCATTGCCGAGGACCCAACAGCATCAGCCACAGCAGCAGCAGCACCGAGCACCTCGACAGGGAGGAGCAGGAAGCAGCAGTAGCCGCCCTGCGGTCGCGGGTCGACGAGTGTAGAGTGTGAAGAACGGAAGCGTGTGTCGAGTACGTCGTCGAGTGACTTGCGTGTTGTGACAATACGAATGGGAAGTTGAGAACGTACACGTCCACCACCATACGATCGACAGACGCGTACACACATACACCACGGAGCTGCTGCTGCGGAACGAACGGGTGTTGGTGCATACTAACTAGGAGAAACAGAGTTACGCAGACATGGTGGGGCCGCCCAAGTCCGGGAACGTGGGCGTGTGGACGATCTGGTAGCTGTGGAGGGTGTCCGCGAGACTCGTCTCGATCGTCATGAGCGACGCCGGCGCCGCTGTTGCTGCTGCTGCTGCTGATGTCGAAGATGGCGCTGCGAACGAGGTGGTCGCGGGGCTACTACTACTGAAGGCGTTGGCGCTGCTGGCACTGTTCGCTCCTGAGCCGCTCGAGACGACTCCAGCGTTCCCGTTAGTGCTGCTGCTGCTGCTGAAGGTGCAGTCCAAGCGAGAGAGCGAAGCCGCAGACTCGGATCGAACGAGCGACGAGCAGGTGGCTGGAGCCGACGTGTTGACTGGAGCGAGCGGCCGGCGCGTGTGCTGCGACCCGGCGTCCACGTAGCTCTGCTGGGTGTACATTGAAAGCGGAGGAGGAGGAGGAGCATATCCGGTGCTGTTGCCCTGCGCCGCGAAGAATCCACCAGGCGGCTCCATCACGAGTCCGTCCGAAAGTCGAGGACCGAGGCTGTAGTGCTCCGGGAGCCCAGTACTCGGTGCGCGCGGACGCTGCTGCGAAGACGATCGTTGTCGACTGATGCCGCCTCCCAGTGCAGTGTACGGATGAGACAGAGGCATTCCGTTGCTTCCTCGGCTTCCTCCAGCTGCTGCCGCTGCCATCCGTGCAGACACGCGCATCGGCAGCATCGGTGTTGTCTGTGGGGGCGACATGTAGCTGCTCGACACCCGCTCGAGCATCACCGTCGACTCGAAGCGCGTGTCGAACGACTCGATGACGGTGCTCCTCGTGATCCCCGACTCCATCAGCTGGCTCATTGTCCGCGGAAGGCGGCACTGGTGTTGCTGCTGCTGCTGCTGCTGCTGCTGCTGCTGGTCGTGCTGCAGCTGCAGCTGCAACATCTCCATCTCGTCCAACTCGAAGTGGCCGTCGTAGATGAGCTCGTGCACCACGCGCTGCTGGAACCGCTCCGCGTACTGCCGCGGGTTCACGACCGAGATGCCGTTCTTGTCCTGCATGAACACGTAGACGCGGATCAAGTGCTCGAGGCGCTTGCGGAAGTTCCATGGCTGCAGCATGTCGATGATGCCCATGAAGTAGATCCCGGGACCGTGCACCTCGTCGACACTCATGCCGCCCTGGATGGCTTGGTGGAAGGGCTTGGTGGTCGACGCACCAGCAAGCACGTTGCCTCCGCCGCTCGAGTTGCTCATGCGCTCGCCGACAGCAGCCGGACCAGTGCTCCCCCAGCTCGCACGCGACGGTGGCACGTCAAAGTTGTCAGCAGACGAGTAGTGCGACACATTGAAGCTGCGGTGGTGGATGCCCACGAGTAGGCTGTAGTCGATGCAGTTGATGCGGCACAGGAAGCTCGAGTCCTTCACGAGCTGCATCGCCACTGCGCGCGCGGTGAGGTATGGCAGCGCCATGTGGCGGTTCCAGTTGAGGTCCTTGCCGACTTGGTCGTACTGGTGGCGCAAGTTCCCCTCGCCGCGCCGCACGTGGCAGAGCTGGTCGTGGCTCCCGCCGACGACGTACTCCATGTTACAGAACTTGCACGTCGCGATCGTGCCGCTGGGCTTGCGGCCCTCGAGGCGACCGACCCACGAGCCTTTCAGGTCGAAGCGCTCGTGGATCTGGAGGTTCGAGTCGAACACGCTCTGCATCACGACGAAGTACACGGTCTTGCCGTACATCGTCACGCCGTGGCAGCCGAAGAAGCGCGTCATGAACGTGTTCGGGTTCCGCTTGATGAACGTGTAGTAGAGCGGCAGGATGCTCAGCAGGAACTTGCGCTCCTCCTCAGACAGCGTCTTGACCACGTACTTGCGATCCTCCGTGAAGTAGAAGAACGCACCACTCTTGCCCTCGCTCACGCGCTCCTTCGTTGTCTGCTCGAGCGACATCCGATAGCTTGCAGTCGAGATGTTTGCTTCCTCACGCAGGCGGCGGAACACCTCGGGAGCAAAGTCCTTGAACACAATTCCTTGGCTTGTCGGGCCGCGAAGACGGTGGTCGTTCCGGTACTCCAAGACGATCTTCTCGACGTGGCTGTAGATCCCCTTGCGGTCGAACGCGTCCGTGTCGTAGCTCGACTCGTTTGCGTGGTTGTCGTCGCCGACTCTGCATGACGAGACTCTCGAGTGCCGCGCGTTCTTCTCCGCCTCGTCCACCGCCGCGCAGATTCCGGCCGTGGTCTTCGTCAGGATCTCGAGACGGAGCGCCCAGTTGATGCTGTCTTCGTGTGGCGGCAGGTCGACGTACCCAAACTCGCGCAACTGCTCGATGATCGTGAGGATGTTGGACGTGCGCGTCCAGATGAGCGAGTTCACCATGCCCTTGGCGAGCAGCAGGCACTTGAGCAGGTGCCAGATGCGGCAGCGCACGCCACCGTCCCCATTCGAGTCGTCGCGCGGCATGAGGCTGAAGAGAATGTAGCACCCGAGCACGAGCGTCCAGTAGCCAAAGTAGCAGCCGACGTAGTACTTGAGGTGGCGGTGCATGCGCCGGCGCGTCATGAACGTGTCAGGCATGCCCTTCGAGAGCGTGTTCCAGGCGCGCAGGATCGCCGCGAGCGACGTGCAGTAGACGACGACGATGTAAAGCGCGAAGAAGATGCCGGACGTAAGCGTGCCGTTCGCCGCGGCGTCGACCGAGTCGTGGTTCGTGCGCGCGACGACGGTGCGCAGCAGGTTGAGGTTGTCGTCGCTCGAGCTCATCCAACAGAAGCCGAAGAGCGCGTAGTGCGTGTCGAAGTGCGAGATCGTGGCGCACATGAGCGTCCAGAGGCCGCCGAAGATGTGGTACTTCTTCATCTGTCCCTTGGACGCCGAGAACGGGTTCTTGAGTGCCATGAGCAGGTCGATCGCGAAGATAAGCATGTACGTCTCCTGGCCCGTGAGGAAGATGTCGACGAACATACCCATCTGCGAGCACTCGATCGACGCCGCCGAGCGGTCGAGCAAGTAGAGGAACTGGTAGATCGCGCCGTAGACGCTCATGCCGAGCATGATGCCCGCCGGGTGCTGCCGCAGCGCGCGCACGTACAGGAATGTGACGATGACGTAGACGCAGCCGACGAGCGACGCCACGGAGACCATCACCGGCAGCATGGAGCTCGTCGCCGGGCAGTCGGCGACCGTCAGCGGCGACACGCCGCCCACGGTATGCTCACCCTCGGCCATGTCCACAGCGCTCGCGAGTCTCTCTCCGCCTACTTCTTAGTAGTAGCAGTAGCTACTGCAGGAGGCTGCTTGGTGGTGGTGGTGGCGATGCGAGGGTTGTGCCGTTCGTTCTTCTCCCAGCGACGTCGACGGGAGCGAGGCGCGGCCTGTAAAGTACCCTGCAGCACACGCGCAGCCACACACACAGAGACGGAGAGGGAGGCTCGCGTCAGTTGCGCGTCGCTCGTCCTTGCGAGCACCACGCACACACACGCGCGTGCCGACCGACCGATCGACCGACCGACCGAGGTGTCTGCGGGTGAAGCGCGGGCCGCGAGTCGCTCTCGCGGGCGCAAAGCGATCGCAAATGCTCTGCTGCTAGCTAGCTACTTGCTACACGCGCGCTGCGTGCTGCTTGCTACGTGCTACTTGCTTCTTCTTCTTGCATATATACATTACACATACATACATACATACATACCCATATTCCTTCCTTCCTTCTTCCTCATTGATTCCGCTCTAACTTTAGAAGGAAACCGACGGAAAAATGTACAGACACAATGTGGTGTGTATGTGGTGTGGTTTGGTGTGGTGTACACCTACAACTAAAAATGGACCCTGTCGTCCATTTTTGGAGCGTTTTTTTTGGATTTTGTCAACACCCGAAGTAAGAAAAATGTCATGGCCATTTGGAGTTTCAAAAAAACCATTGTTCGAATTTACGAGCTTTCCTGGAAATTGCTAACTTCTTCCAAATGCGACCATCCGTTTGCGTCCGCCCGCCGTCCGCCATCCGCTCCATTTTGTAACAACAACAAGCAGCAGCAGCAAAAGCCGAGCGTGCAGCAACAACAGCAGCCGAGCGTGCAGCAACAACAGCAGCCGAGCGTGCAACTGCAGTAGCAGCAGCCGAGCGTGCAACTGCAACAGCAGCCGAGCGTGCAGCAGTAGCAACAGCAGCGATGGTCAGTAGCCCCACCAATGCCAGCAACATCACCACCAACACCGCACGGCTGCAGTGGCAGCGCGCGCTGCGGCGAAGACTCCATGAGAGTCATGACCTGCAGCAACAGCAACAACAACCGAGCGCACAGCACCAGCAGCCGAGCGTGCTGCAGCAAAGCACGCAGGACCAGTATCAGCACCAGAGCGTGCAGATTAGTGCGCAAGAGCAATGGGAGCTCGTGCTGCAGAGACGAATCAGCGGCGGTGCTGGAGAGGATGGCCTGGGTCAGCAGCAACAACCAGGCACGCAGGACTACCACCACCCGAACGTGCTGCAACACCAGTCGAGCGTTCAGCCCCAGCAGTCGAGCGTGCAGCAGCAGCCGCTGCAAGAGAACAATGGCGATGACGGCGCGCAGCGCCTCCAGCAGATGGTTGCGACGCTCCTCGACTGCTACGAGGACCTTCAAACACGGCAGGACTGGGCCATTGGCCACTTACACCTCCGGAATCCAATTCCCGTGTACTTCCGCATGTGGGCGGAGCGCATGGGCGCTTTGCGCGTCCTGTGCCATGAGTTCGTGAGTGAGCAAGCAGCTCTCAAGCATGCACGGGAGCGAGTGCGTCAGGACATTCGGGAAGCGGTCGAGCTCGAGCTGGAGAACGACAGCCTTCTCCGCGCGCTGGTTCGTGAAGAGCACGAAGAGCTAGCACGACTGCGAGTACAGAAAGAGGAGGAGCTGCAAGGGCTGAGAGCGCAGCGGGCGGCCGCGGATAGGGAGCGAGAGCGAAGCGCGCAGCAACACCAACAGCGCATGGAGCAGCTCGAGCTGGAGCATCGTCAGCGCATTGAACAACTGGAGCTGCAGTCTAGGCAAGAATTAAACCGGCTCCGGCTCGAGCTCACAACGTCTCTGAATCCACCTGCTGCTCCTCCGTCGCAGCCTGCGAGTCAAGAGGATGAAGCTATGAATGAGGAGGAGGGGGGAACACAAGACAGCTATCACCTGTTATGCACTCGAGCAGCGATCCTGTGTATCGATCTCGGCGTGAGTCGAACGGATGTGGTGCTCGTGTTTGGTATCTCTCTTACATCGCTTCGACGCTACATTGAACTGGAGACGGCGCGTCGAGGGAGCAGCCAGCCAGTACCCGCAGATGTTGCTCTTCAACTAGCCTTTCAACGAGTGTTCGATCGGTTCAGCCCGTGGTTGCCAACCACGCTTTGGTTCGACGACGAGGTGTCGTCGACAAGGTCAACGCGCAAGGTCATCGAGGATATCCGAAGGTGTTGCGGTGGGGCGATCTACGTTGGCATGTACATTCTCACAAGCGTCGAGATCACGCTGGAGCTGATCGAGGCGCATGAAGATCGCGATCGTCCTACTGAAGTTGTGGTGGCTCTCGACCGCCACGAGTTTGCGACAGGGCAGAACCGGGCTAGGGCCACACAGCTGCTACAACACGGAATCCGAGTGTTCGTGGTTCACGGAGTTAATCGAGGCGGTTTTCTCCACCACAAGATCCTCACAATGACGAGCGCGAAGAAGAAGATCCGTGGCGGAGCAGCAGGCGAGATCGAGGAGCTCTGTGGCGAGAGAACGTGGATCACACTGACTGGTAGCTGCAATCTGAGCGCAAAAGGTACGACGATCTCAAAGGAAAACTACGCACGCAGCCAATACCCACCCTTCACGGAGGACCACATGCGGCACTTCCGGATGTGGATTACAAGCAACGAAGCAACTCAGCTCGTGCTGAGAGATAACGTAGCTTTCGATCGAAATGCGCGCGCAGAGAGTCGGCGTCGTCGTCAACCAGCTCCGCCACGCAATTTGGATCCGGAAATCCGGGAGTACATCGACCGTCTGCTTCGGCATGAGCGTGAGGAACTCTTCGGGTACGACTTCATGGAGTACCGCGCCAATCCAACGTACCGCGATCACGACCTTTTTCTCTATGAAGATCATGGCCTACGCGACGACCCAGAGTATCACGATGTCTCAGAGCTCCGCGAGGTCGACCTCGTGGTCAACGACGCCGACCTTGAGGCCATCTAAGACGCAGTACAAGACAGCATGCACATTTACGTGGAGGAGGAGGCATGAAAGACGGCGACGAGGGACGATGTTCACATGCTCACATACGCTCTGACTTACTGACTCACTTAGTGCGGACCAACGGCGTCCACAACACGCGCGGCGGCCGCGCGGATGGCGCCGCCGACGCCGCCGCCGCCGCTATTGTCGTCGTCCTCCAAGAAGGTCGGACCCGCCGGCTGGTCCTCCGGCGGCAGAATGTACGTCGTGAACTCGATCACCTCGTACACGAACGCGAGCACGAGGAAGAAGAGCCAGGCGTAGAAGTACCGCACGTTGCCCCGGCCGACGCACTTGCCCGTCCAGGGACAGTGGTGGTCGTAGCCCTCGATGCACACGCGGCAGTCCATGCAGTGCAGCGCGCTGCACCGACTCAACACACACCATGCATCAGTTCTCGCACGTGCTCACCGCCACCACCAGCAGGACAGACGCACCCTTCCGGTCGGTACGAGTCGCAGTGGTCGCAATACGAGTACGTGTCGTCCGGCGGGTCCTCGATCCTGCCCACGACAGCGTAACGACACCCGCTAGTCAGTACGAACGCTACCTATTACACGACGCGGTACACGCCACGCCACCACATGCTGCTCCGCACCGCTCGACGATGCCCGGGTTCGCGCACCCGACCATGGCGTACATGCCGAGACACGCACTCGAGAGCAGCACGCCCGTGATCACCTCGCCGAAGCCCGCGCTCGGCGTCGTCAGCGCCGTCACCACCAGCGCCGCGGCCAGGAACACCGTGAACGTGCTGCTCATGAGCCACCAGTGCGGCCCCACCATGCACGCCGGCGCCTCGGAGTCTGCGCCGCGCCACCGTATGCCGAAGTTCGCGTGCTTGAGCTCCACGAGCTGCAGAACTGCGCCGTCGCCATCTGTGCTGCAGGGCGCGCGGAGCTCGCGCATCACCTGCCACGCGTGCACCGCCCCGGCCGTAGCGCTAGCGTCCGCGACGCCGCGCTCGAGGTCGCCGTCGAAGGCGTACGGCTCCACGTGCTGTGAGCGGCGCGAGCGGTGCTTGTGCTGTTGTTGCGCCTCCCGGCTGCTTCTGCGGCTCGATTTGCGCTTGGACGTTGTACGCGACTTGGCGCGGTGGCTTCTGCGTGGCGGAGGAGCGCGACTCAGGAAGCCGCGGTGCTCGTCACCGCGCTCGTCGTCGTCGTCGCTCTCGGAGCTGCTGCTGCTGCTCGCGCTGTCGAGCGCCGTGGTGGACGCCGTCGACGACGCGGGCGTCGGCGTCACGACCGTCGGCTTCAGCGGCTGCAGCGCGCGCGGCGGTGACGCGGCCGCCATCTCGTAGGCGCCGCCATGTGAGCTCCGCGCCATGGCGGCCAAAGTTCGTGTGTGATGCTGGATACTGCGAATTGAGGAGCTCCGAAGAATCAGCGTGCGCTACTTGGTCTTCTAACGGGAGATGCTTATTTCTCACTTGATTAAAGTATGCCTCTCCTGCCTTCCTCTACAAGAGCCGCTCATAAAAACATTGGCTGGCGGTGCAAAGCGACGTCAATCACGAATTTGCTGCGCAGGACGCACGCAGGTCGAGGAGCCGCCAGAGCCGCCGCCGACGACGATGGAGCAGTTTGACGGCCCGAAGCAGACGAGCGCGCTGCTCGCGGACGAGCAGGCGAAGCAGCAGGCGCGCAAGAACCACCGCAAGGACAAACCGTGGGACTCGGACGACATCGACCACTGGAAGATTGACGCGTGGGCCGACGAGGTGCCCGACGAGAAGCACCCGGAGAAGACGCGGCGCCTGCCCGGACTGCTCGAGGAGAGCTCGTTCGCCACGCTCTTCCCCAAGTACCGCGAGAAGTACCTGCGCGAGGTCTGGCCGCTCGTGACGAAGGAGCTCGACGCGCACAAGGTCGCGTGCGAGCTCAACCTCGTCGAGGGCAGCATGACGGTGCGCACGACGCGCAAGACGTCGGACCCGTACATCATCCTCAAGGCGCGCGACCTCATCAAGCTGCTCGCGCGCAGCATCCCGGTGAACCAGGCCGTGAAGATCCTCGACGACAACGTGCAGTGCGACATCATCAAGATCGGCGGCCTCGTTCGCAACAAGGAGCGCTTCGTGAAGCGCCGCCAGCGGCTCGTTGGCCCGGACGGCGCCACGCTCAAGGCCATCGAGCTGCTCACGAACTGCTACGTGCTCGTGCAGGGCAACACGGTGTCCGCGATGGGCAGCTACCAGGGCATCCGCACCGTGCGCAGCATCGTCGAGGACTGCTTCGCGAACATCCACCCGATCTACAACGTCAAGCGGCTGATGATCAAGCGCGAGCTGGCCAAGGACCCGAAGCTCCAGAGCGAGAACTGGGAGCGGTTCCTGCCGACGTTCAAGAAGAAGAACGTGCAGACGAAGAAGCCCAAGAACGTGAGCGCGAAGCGCGAGTACACGCCGTTCCCGCCGGCGCCGATGCCGAGCAAGGTGGACAAGGAGATCGAGAGCGGCGAGTACTTTATGAAGGAGCACGAGCGCAAGGCGCTCAAGAACCAGAAGAAGCACGAGGCGAAGGTGGAGGTGCTGGAGCAGCGCAAGGCGGACAAGCAGGCGGAGTTCGTGGCGCCGAGCGAGAAGGAGAACCGCAAGAAGCGGAAGCAGGCGCAGGCGGACGCCGAGAAGGCGCGCAGCTCGTCGCTCGACGCGCTCAAGAGCAAGTTCCTGGGCCAGAAGGTGCGTATTCCACGTTGTGCCATGTGTTGTTGAGCAGCAAGAGCGAAGAGCTGACACTGTGTGTTGTTCGCATTCATAGACAGAGAAGGCGTCGACAGCCGCGGCAGCGACGTCGGTCAGCGACTACATCGCGGCGCCGAAGGCGAAGAAGCAGAAGAAGGCGACGAAGAACGAGTGAGCGATTGACCTCGTTTACAGGTAGACAACATGAACACGTAGATAGACTGACACCACCTCGACCCCTCATGGTTCCGTCTGCCTTCACTTGTCCTGGTCGTGTACTCACGAGCGTCGAACCGGGAGCACAGATGGTGTCTGGCGGATCCACGCAAAGACAAGCGACGAACTGCGAATCTCGGCCAGTTCCTCTTCCCTGAGCTGGGCTCAACACTCGACCGGTTCGTCCTCCGGAAGCTCAAAATGAAGTGCAGTCTGTGCAAGGAGTCTCCAGAAGCTGTCGC
>JAASGA010000558.1:0-16612 GCA_023334105.1 Globisporangium nodosum
CAGGCACGCCTGCAGGTCCTTGAGGTGCTCCGGGTTGAGCGCCGCCGGCTTCTTGCACGCGCTCGCGCGCACGAGATACGCGCGCTGCGCCGCGAACGCCCTCTGCGTCACGTCCGCCAGCTGCTGCGCGCCGTCGCCGAGTTTCGCGGCCGCCGCGACCACAGGCGGCAGATACTGCGCCACGTACGCGTCGTAGGCGACGATCTGCGGCGCGAGCTCCTCGACAGCGGCGGCGGGGGCGGCGGCAGACGAGGCGGACGAGCGCGGACTCGAGAGCGGCGAGCCGGGGATGCCGACCGTCGCTTCGACGCGCGCAAGACGCGCTATCAGCCGCCCGAGTAGCGCCTGCAGAGGCTCCACGGCGGCGTCGGCCATTCGGACAGCGAGCTGGAGACTGTGTGGTGATACTCGGGAGGGAGGGAGGAAGGAAGTCTCGGAGTGGCATCGTGAGTGGCATCGCTTGGAGGCCTCCTCGGAGTTTACTTGAATTGCCATTCGAGGTCTCCGACGTAATCGGCCACCAGATGCCAATCAGAGTGCTCGCAGTTCGTCACGACTGCTGTTCCTGCATCGGCCGGCAGCCAGCACTACATGCACTCTCGCTCTTCCTCTCGCTCTCCAGGTGAGACGGCGACCTGGAACTTCTCGGTAGCGAGTGCCAGCAGCACCTTTCTTCACGCGTGGTCGCACAGGTCGCTCGAAGCATGCTGGGTCACCGTGCGCTCGGTGGCGACCTCCGACTTGAACTGACGTCGTCGTGCACACAGGAAACTGGCGCAGGGAGCCCCGCTGTCCGCCCAGTTTCTCCTCGACGAGTCTGACAGACCTACTGCAATTGTACAGGAACAGACACGCATGCAGCAGCCCGACAGCTCGCAGTCGTGGTCAGCTCTTGCCGGGAACACGCCTGCGATCTCGAGGTCTCGCATGTAGCTGTAAATTAACCTGATTAAGGTTAACTGCTCATAGTATGGTTAATTAATCTTAACCTGGTTTTTGCTTTTGCCCCCCTCATTCCTACTCTTCGCCCGATAGTTAAGCGCCGATAGTGAAGAGAGCGGATGGCGGACGTCGCGGCGCACTTCGTGGAGCTCAACGGCGCGCTCAAGCGCGAGAACTACGCGCGCGCGGTCGAGATCTGCAACAAGAGTGCGTCTTCCTCGCTTTCTTCTCTATCCAGCTCGCCATACTAACGGCGCCTGCCACCACTACCAACCAGTCCGCTCGCGCGTGCCGGACGATGTCGATGCCGTGCGCATCAAGTGCGTGGCGCTCATCCGCTTGGAGAAGGTGAGGAGAAGCTGTCGATAGTGAAGTAACCGAGGTGGAGGGAGGCTGACGTGCGGCTGACGCGTGACGCAGTTTGACAAGGCGCTCGAGCTGGCGGCCAAGTACGACTTCCTGGCCACGGAGCGCGCCTACTGCCTCTACCGGCTCAAGCAGGACGACGACGCGCTGGCGCTGCTCCCCGCCGGCGGACTCCAGGGCCACAGCGCGGCGCTGCTGCACCTGGCGGCGCAGCTGGTGCGTCGTTGGGCTTATAGGAGGAAGTATGAGAGGGAGACTGACCCAGCCGGCAGAACTACCGCAGGGGCAACTTCGAGACGTGCATCCGCATCTACGAACACCTGCTGGAGCGCGCGCGTGACGGCGACGACGTCATGGAGCTGCACGCGAACCTGCTCGCCGCGTACGCGAGCGCGGGCCGCAGCCGCGACGTGGACGTGAGCGCCATCCCGGTGCGTGCGGGCGCTAGTAGCGCGGTGGACCTGGCAGCCGCTGACGGACGGACTGACTGCCTGCCTGTGCCACCAGACGGACGACAGCTACGAGGTGGCGTTCAACAAGTCGTTCGGCGCGATCGAGGGCGGCGACTGGAGCGGCGCGGAGGCGCACTTGGCGGACGCAGAGAGTGCGTGCTGCTGCTGGTCGGCGGCGGCGTCGCTGGACACTACCACTATGGACCTAACGCCTTCTTGCTGTGGGAGCAGAACTCTGTCGCGAGGCGCTCGCGGCGGACGGCGCGTCGCCCGCGGAGGTTGAGAACGAGGTGGCGCTCATCAAGACGCAGCTGGCGTTCGTCAAGCAGATGCGCGGCGACGTAGACGGCGCGCTCTCGGACTACCGCAACGTGCTCAAGCTCAAGTGCGGCGGCTTGGGAGCTTGGGGACTTGGGAGAGTGTTAGTGGTGGTGGCTGACGTTGCGGTCTGTGGCTCTGCGTCTCGCAGGCTGAGCGACCAGGCGGTCGGCGCCGTCGCGGCCAACAACATCGTGTCGATCCGCAAGGACCGCGACCTGTTCGACTCGCTCAAGCGCCTCAAGAGCGTCGTGCTGAGCGACAAGCTAAGCCTGGCGCAGCAGGAGGCGGTGCTCGCGAACCGCGCGCTCGTGCTCTGCCTCATGAACAAGGTGCGTCGTGCCTTGCGAGCGTCTTGAGGAGAAGGAGGGAGACTCACGACGGTCTCCTCCTGTCTTCAGACGGACGAGTGCCAGGAGCAGGTGGCGGAGCTCAAGAAGCGCTTCCCCGAGTCGCGCGCCGTGTCGGAGCTGGTGGTGCTGCTCGCGACGAAGGAGCAGTCGCCCGCGGCGGCGATCGAGCAGCTGCAGGGCGACGCGAGCGTGGGCGGCCGCCTCGGCCTGGCGCACATGCTCGTCGCGCAGGGCCAGCTGGGCAAGGCGGCCAAGTGCCTCGCGTCGATCGACGAGATCGCGCACACGCCGGGCACTGTCGCGACGCTCGTGAGCCTGTACGAGGCAGTGGGCGACGCGGCGTCGGCGCAGGCCGCGCTCGACCGCGCGCTCGCGTTCCACAAGGCGCGCGACTTCGCGTCGGACCACGCGATGAAGCTCCGCGAGGGCGACTGCGCGCACAAGATCCAGAAGCGACAGTACGCGGCGGCGGCCGAGGCGTACTTGGACCTGCTGGAGGGCGAGAACGCGGCGGCGCTGGCGCCGGAGCTGCGGCTGCGCTCGCTCGCGTCGCTCGTCGTGGCGCTGTACGTGCTTGAGTTGATCGAGTTGGTCGACAGGGTTGTGAGAGGAGCTGACTGCCGGTTCTTGCAGGTCGTTCTGCGACGCCAAGGCGGCGGAGACGCGCTGCCAGATGCTCCCCGCGGTCCCAGAGAGCGACGTGGAGCCAAGCGAGCTGGAGCGTCTGGCGCTGCGCTCGAACAAGCTGCTGTCCAAGCTCGTGGACGTTGGCGACAAGAAGAGCGAGTGCGTCGTGCTGCGTGTGCTGCGTGGTCAGTTCCGAGAGACTCACGCCTTGTCGCTCGCTCTCTTTCTATCATCAGACGCAAGCGCGCGGCCAAGAGCCCGGAGATGGTCGCCCGCAAGCGCGCCAAGCGCCGCGAGAGCCACCTGGCCAAGCTGCGCGCGCGGCCGGACTTCAACGCGTCGATCGGGCTGCTGCCGCCGGACCCGGAGCGCTGGATCCCCAAGAAGCAGCGCTCGCACGGCAAGCGCGGCCGCCGCGGGCGCAACCGCTTCGTGGGCGCGCAGGGCGCGGGCATGGCCACGGACAAGGACGCGCTCAAGCTCGACGCGGCGGCGCGCGCGGCGACCAAGGCGGCCGCGCCGGAGAAGCCCGCGGCCGTGGTCGTGAGCGACAGCTCGGCCGTGCTGCGCAAGGCGAAGAAGAAGAAGCGCAGATGAGCTGCTGGCTGGCTGCTGCTGGGCTGGCAAGGGAGGGAGAGTGAGAGGAGATGCCTCAGCCAGAGAGCAGGGAGAGAAGACGCCGCGCGCTGTTGCGAACCGGAATCGCGTGTTGGGCTCCTCTCTAGTGTCGTTGGTGGCGTCTCTCGCTCTGCTCCTGCTTGTCTGCTGCGTGCTTAGACCGTCGTGAACGTCGGCGCCTTGTCGCGCAGGTAGAAGAGGCTCGCGCGGCGCACGCGCTTCTTGCCCTTGTGAATGAACGCCTCCTGCAGCACCTTGACGCTCTGCAGCAGCGGCGAGTGCAGGAAGATCTTCTGCTCGTAGCCGTAGCCGCCGATGTGCTGTGGGTCGAGCAGCGAGAGCGTGAGGCGATGAGCGAGCGTCACCAACCACCAACCACCATTCGTAACGCCAGCAGCTACGTACGTTGCGGATGATGAACGAGCTGCCCGTGCCGCGGTTCCGCCGCGCGAGCACCACGCCCTTGACGCGCTGCACCTTCCCGCCCGTGCGGCTCAGCAGGTACTGCACCTCCACGGCGTCGCCGGGCTTGAACGCGTCGATCTCCTTGCCCACGAGCGACTTGTCCACCGCCTCGATGTTGAGCTGCTGCAGCAGCGCCGCCGCCCTGTTGCACGTAGAGAGAAAGAGAGAAAGAGAGGTCATCACTCAGCGCGTCAGTCACCCATAGGTAGCAAGTATGCGAAAGCAAGCGAACCGCACCGCTTGGTCGGAATCTTGAGCTTCGTGCGCTTCGGCTGCTCGACGTCCGTAGCCGCCGCGACAGCCGGCGTCTCCGTGGAGAAGAGCGATGAGTGCGCGCCGAAGAGGGCGGACGACGGCGCCAGAGCCGAAGAGCGGCGGGCGGCGCTTGCCGTGAAGCTTCGCAGCGCAGTCGCGAGCATCTTAGACGACGACGACGAGGAAGTGCTTGTGCTTCTTGCCTTGGAGCGTCTTCGCGTTAATGGAAGGCGGGCAGCTCTCGGATTACACAATTGAAAGTCCCGTAGTGACAAAACTGAGGACCTTGAGTTTGTCACAAAGCGAGAGTTCACACAATAAAAACTGTCTAAAATGAGCCAGCATTTTGACAATGCCAACATCCAGAGCATTCTTTTTGCATCAACCATATCAGAAATAGATGGATTACAACCAAACACCGACAGAATTTATGACAAAGTAAAAAGTATGTCTATTGCAAGGCTGCTTCGTTCACACAAATAGTACAATTTCTCAATAGTGTTGTTGCCAAAATTGTCATCACAAATTTGTCAGCTTGAGCAATCTATTTGATAAATGAATGCTCTGTTTAGAGAGCGCAGTATTGTTTTTGAAACGGTTTCTTTACGACACTGTCAAAATCGCTCTTCTCTTTTCTGGACACTTGTTTCTCCTATAATTGTGCTTCAAATGTTGCTAATGTTTTGTTGTGTTATTGACCTGTATTATTTGAGAGGCTTTATCAGGATCATTTTCGTTGAAAAGATTTTTTACTAATCTTACAACTGCACAAGGTGTGCGGACTTTCTGTGTTTTCTACTCGTTCTGACTCCTTTACATGCGCTCTCTTTTTAAATATCGTCGACTTTCGAAAAGAGAGCTTTATGGTTCTCGGTTTGACTGCTCTGTCCACCCGCGCCATCCAAGCTCTGCTGCGCAAACCCTCCTGCATTACAGCACAGCGTATCGATCGGCCTTGGGGTCCTCTACGTTGGGGATACGCACGGTACGCTATGTGTCTTTCGCTGGCTGGTGATGGTTTCCTGCAAGGCTCACTTGCACGTGCGTCTACTTCTCCTCTTATCACAACAAGAAGTGCCCCACGATCCATCGACTCGCTACTCGTGCTCGAGCGTGATCGACCGCATACTCTAGACGTTTTCGCCACTGTCGTCGTCCGTGTCGTCGCTACCGCCTTCGAACCGGATCAGCGCCTTCTTGAGCTCGCTGCTGCTGCTCAGCGCGCCGTTCTTGTCGTTGCCGACGCCGTCATAGTACTTCTTCTCCGAACTTCTCGCAGCGTACGTCGCGAGCGCGTCCTCCAGGAAGCGATACACAAACAGCCCGAGCATGATGAAGACGAGCCCCGCGATGTCGTTCGCGTGCAGCGGCTGGTGCTCCGGCATGAACGGGAACGTGAACGCGACGTTGCCGAGCGGCACCATGATCGTCATGGCCAGCCACAGGATGTTCGCGCTGCCAAACTTGAGGATCAAGATGATCAGTAGGTTGTACGCCACGTTGAAGAGCAGGTACGTCGTGACGTAGATCGTCGCCTTCTCGCAGTCATCCTTGTGCGGTCCGTCGGTGATGCTGTTCTGACCCATGTAGCACTTGAAGCCGTCCGCGAGGTTCTCGAGCAAATGCGCCGGCTGCACCGACGGATCGCCCACCATCGCTGCTGGCACCGTCAGCGGGATCGCCATGAGCAGCTGGAAGACCGCGATCCAGCCGTTGAGGTACACCGGGTCCAGCTCCGCCTCGCCCAGCGCCTTCTCCTTGTACACGCTCGAGAGACACATGGGCACGCAGCTCACGATCATCACGACCGACCAGAACACGACCGCGTGCGGGTCCGTGCCGCTGCTGCCGTTCCCCGAGAGACTCGGCCCGAGCACGATGAGCAAACCAGTAGACACGACCACCGCGCCGACATATTGGTACACCGAGTACTTGGTCTGCAGCAACGCTCTCGAGATGAGCATGGACACGGGGATCGCCGCCTGGCCGAGCAGGATGATGAGCGAGCCCCCCAGGTACGTCGCGGCGAACACCTGCATGATGCCCGACACACTGTCGAGCGCGCCCATGACCGCGAACTTGCGCTTCGGGATGCTGCGCTGGTCCTGTGTGATGGCGCTGCCGTACTTGATCATCGGCACGATGTACGCGAAGCTGATGGGGATCTGTCGATAGAGATAGAGGGATGTGAGGGATGTGAGGGATGTGAGGGAGTGTTAGGCAGGCACACAACAGCAACACACGAGCCGCCGCACAGCAACGCACGTAGACGAAGGTGGTGAGCAAGTTGAGGAACGTCGGGTAGTTGCGCATGGGGATTGTCTGGAGCTTCTGGAAGACTGCGTTCACACACACACACACACACACACACACACACATACACACACGCGCGCGCGGGCTCAGCAGCGCATTCGCTCCCATACCACATCGCAGCACACGCACTCTTGTTGCCCAGCCCCACGAAGATCATCGCGACGAAGCTCACGAGCAGCTTCCCATCGCGCTCGAGCGGCGCAGATGGCGCCATCTCTCTTTCTCTTCTTCAACTCCACTTGATAAATGCCGCAGTTATTTACTTCAATAACAACTTTATCCCATAGTGATGTAATACAGTGAGTAAAGTACTGCTGTTATTAACTGCCGAGCATTCTCGCATCAAGCAAGACATGGCAGAGGTGACGCCCGCGGGCGCCGCGTTCCTCGCGACGCTCGTGGTCACCGGCTGGTCGGGTGTGCTGCTGCTGCTCTCGCCGGCCTTCGCGCTGCTGCTGCTCGCACGCGCGCTCCTCGACGAGCCGCTGCGCTCCCGCGCGCGCACGCTCTACCGCCGCGTCACGCGCTTCGTGTGTGTTTCGAGTGCTGGGAGTGTGTGATGCGTCGTGTGACCTGCGCGCTGACCTCGTAATGTGTGTGTGTGTGGCGGTTGCAGGCAATGGACGTGGATGGGCTGTGTGGCACTGCTGCTCGAGCAGCTCTTCGGGCTCCAGGTGCGCGTGTGGGGCGACGCGGCCGCCAAGACGCACGAGGCGGCCATGGCGGCGGGCGAGAGCGCGCTCTGGTTCGCCAACCACCGCACGCGCATCGACTGGATGCTGCTCTGGAGCGTGCTGTTGCGCACGCGCACACTCGACCGCGTGCGTATCGTGCTCAAGGCGCCGCTGCGCGCGATCCCGATCTTCGGCTGGGCCATGCAGCACTTCGTGTTCGTCTTCCTGCACCGCAAGTGGGCGGACGACCAGAAGAACCTCGCAAAGCTGCTGCCGTTCCTCGCGACAACTGAGCCGCAGACGTCGTACCTCATCTTCCCCGAGGGCACGGACCTGAGCGACGAGAACGTCGCCAAGAGCGCGGCGTTCGCCGAGAAGAACGGTCTCGCGCCGCGCAAGTACTCGCTCTACCCGCGCACGACCGGCTGGACCTTCATGTTCCCGCTGCTGCGCGCGAACCTCCGCGCCGTGTACGACGTGACCATGTTCTACGTGGACTACGCGGCGAACGAGCGTCCGTCCGAGAAGGCGCTGCTCTCTGGCCGCATGCCGCGCACCATCCACTTCTACATCGAGCGCATCGACATCGACGCCGTGGGGAGCGCGGCGACGTCCACTTCCACCTCCAGCAGCACCAGCGGCGACGAGGCTGTCAAGGAGAAGCAGCTCGCGGCGTGGATGGAGGCGCGGTTCGCGCGCAAAGAGGCGATGCTCAAGGCGTTCTACGAGGAGAACGGCAAGCTGCCCGACGGCGCGCAGCCGCTGTTCGAGCACGGGGAGCAGGCGGCGACGGCCAACTTCGCGCTCATCGCAGCGTTTTGGGTCGTGTGGGTGTCGCTCGCGCTGCAGCTCGGCTGGGCTCTCGGCTGGTTCGGACTTTTGGCGGGAGCCGCCGTGGCGCTCGCGTACGCGCTTTCGACGGCGTTCTCGGTGGGTGTCGACGGCTTCCAGATCGAGTGACGCGACTGAGCGAGCGAGTGTGTGCGTGCGTGCGCGAGCTGGCGAGTGGGTGAACTGCACCTTCACAGTGCGGTCATCCAGTTCGCACCAGCCATCGCACACGAAGTCGTCAGACCACAACAAATGCATGCGACGAGCGCGTCTATGATAGCTGATAGATAGGATGGTGGTAACCTAACGCAGGCTGGCTGGCGGAGGGGTCGACTACCACATGGGCGACGGGATCGACAAGGTCCGCGGCGACGTCACGGGGGAGCTCGGCTCCGAGCGTCCGCTGGCGCCAAGCGTGATCCACGGGTGCCCGAGCGCCTGACTCGCCGTGATACGCAGCGCTGGGTCGCGCTGCAGCAGTTTGCTCAGCAGGTTCTTCACCTGCGGCGACGCGCTACAGTCGCGAGGAAACTCGAGCGGCATGTACGTGCAGCTGCTCGGCGGGTAGAACGGCGCGTAGCCGAGCACCATCTCGAAGAGCAGCACGCCCGCGCTGAACATGTCGATGGGTGGACCGTACGTCGCCTCGCCCACCAGCAGCTCCGGAGCTGCACACCAAGCGAGCAGGAGACCTCAGCGTCAGTAGGAACATTGGCAACACCGCACGCAGCCACTGCCATCACCACACTCGCACAGGACGCACGCACCGATGTACCCGGGCGTGCCGAAGACTCCCGCGAAGGGTAGCGACGTCTCGTTCTTGCTGAACGCGCGAGACGCGCCGAAGTCGCATAGCTTGACGCCGCTGTCGCTCTTGAGCAGCACGTTGTGCGGTTTGACGTCGTGGTGCACGATGTGGTTCCGATGCAGGTAGTCGAGCGCGAGTAGCAGCTGCTTGAAGATCTCGCGGCAGCGAGACTCGGGCATCCCCGAGTAGCTGATGATCGTCGACAGCGCGCCATTGTCCGCGCGCTCGAGGATGAAGTAGTGCGCTCCGTCGTCCTCGAACACGTCGATGAGCTTGATGATGTGCGGGTGGTCGAGCGACTTGTGGATGATCTGCTCGCGGATCACAGACTGCTTCTCCTCGGGCGAGATCAGGACGAACTTGGGGACGATCTTCACGGCTACTTCTTGGCGAGACGCCACGGCCTCTCCCGCGCATACCTGGCGAGCCCACAGACACACAGACAGCATCCGGTCAGTCCCACTCGCTGTGAGCTGACGAGTCCAGCAGCATGGGGCATACCTTCCCATACGAGCCATTCGCGAACGACTCGCGGATGAGGTACCGGCCGTGCATGGCTTTCTCGCGCGGCGTCAGCGTTGACGCGTTCAGACCCGTCTCCTTCGGCTCCACGCTGCTCTGCGCGAGGTCCTCCGCGCGGCTGCGCGGGCTCGAGATCATCCGAGGGCTCATCGGCATGGCCGTCGCGGCTCGGCTCGTCGCCTTGAACGCGTCCGGCGCCGGGTCGATCGACGACGTCATGGGGAAGGGGTCGTCGTCGCCGCCGTCGTCGATGATGCTCGCCAGCGTATTCTTGCGCTTCTCCTGCGGCTCCTGGAGGTGCTCTGGCACGCTCATGCTCGCGAGGTTCGAGCGCCTCCGCGTGGCGATGAGCCGCGACTCCTCGACGCTGAGCGAGCGCAGGTACCGCCGGTCTTGCACGTCGCGCTGGCGCAGATACGACGGGTTCACGCCGAGGCGCACGCGGTTGCACACGACGACGTCCTCCTCCGAGACGCTGAAGTTGCGCATGAAGATGAGCTTCTTGCCGTTCTGGTGCGCGTGCGCGTGGCTCGCCTCCTCGATTGCGCGCGCGCCGATGTTGGACGTCGGGTACTCGGGCTTACTGTGCGAGCGGCGGAAGGGCGAGCAGCGGTCGTCCCGCGTCTCGTCCGCGTTCGGCTGCGAGCGCTGCATCGAGATGCCGACCGAGCGGCGCATCGACGCGTGCTCTGGTGGCGGCGGCGACGGCGCCATCATTGCGTCCAAGGCTCGCGCGCTCGGCGGCGCGAGGCTGCCGGCGGGGAGCGAGAGCGGCGGGCGGTTGCTGCTGGCGCGGCGCGGGAGCAGCGGGCGCTTGTCGAGCGGTGCGGGCGGTGGCGGGGGCTGCACCATCGTCTTGGTACTTGCGTGCTTGGGGTGCGCTTGGGCTTGAGCGCCTGAGCTGGTGATCTGGGCTGGTGCTGCTGGAGCGCGCTTGGGTGGAACTTGTTGAGTGGTGTTGAGTCATGCTGCTCCTTTCGGGTAAAACACCGGCATTAATAGTAGAGGTCGATGTCAAGGTATTTGTATGATACGATACGGCAGGTCGAGTAGCAGAATACACAGTTCACGGAGCGCCAACTTGATTATGTTGAAGTCAAGCCCTTCTTTTTTGTAAACGTTTTTTTGCCTCCGAGTTCCTCATTGGTCGAGAACCAGAAATGCACGTGGACCACGCAGAATATTTATGTACTTTGGATTTTTCTAAGTTACTGGTGACATAAATATTCTCTTGATATTTATGTCACTAGTTACTTAGAAAGTATCCAAAGAAAAAAGAAGGAGAGGGAAAATGAAAGACGAGTTAGGGCCAAATCAGCACCAATTTCCCATAAATTGACGATTCGTACACTTACTTACGCAACAGAGATCCGCAAGAGTTAACACTGATTCTCTGAGTCAACCGTACCAAATTAGTGGTTAGCGAAAACGAGGAATACGTTAAGGTAGTATATCAACCAGTTTCCAATGGAGCAACCAGCATTTGGTTTTAGTAGAGGGTGTCAAACCTCTTAATCTGAAGGAATCCTATTTAAAGTCTCGACCTCAATCTATCAGCAGAGACAGAGAGGATCTATCACCAGTTCCAAACCTTAGGTGTCCTCATTTTTTTCATCATAGCTCACATCTCAATTCACATTATAGCAACCGCCGCATCACAGCGTACCCCACCAAGCATCACCGCGCCGCACCCTCGCATGTCCAAGACAGCCGACCTCCTTCTCGCCGCTGTAGATGGCGCGCTTGTTGTCGTGATCGTGTTGGAGTCAGACTTGGATGCGGACAAGGGAGATGGAGATGGTGAGATGTGTGGTGGACGAGCTGCTCGAGGTGCACTATGTCGTCGTGGTGTCTCGCTACTCTCGACCTCCCACTTGGGTGTCAGCAAGTGTGGAGTTCCGAGCCAGCATTTTCCTTCTTCTTACTGATTGAAAGTTCAGCACCCGGGCGAAGATTGTAGCTGCTGCTTCGACAGGAAGCACCGCAACAGCATCAACGCTCAAGCTGTCTGTGACGATCGCAGACACATTACTGCGTTTTACTGCGGCTGGCCAGATTCGTGCGCTGACAGCACCGACTTCCGAGCTACTGCGAAGTACACCTAGAAGCACCACTTCTTCTCCACTGGTGAACACTTGCTGGTGGACTCAGTGTATCCGGCTGATACAAAACAGCACACTCGTGCCGATCTACATTTCGAACATGAAGGTCACGAAAGATCGAGGAGTTCAACACTCGCGTGTCCCATGAACGAGATGTTAACGAGCACACAATCGGAGTGCTGAAGACCCGCTGGGTGTTCCGAACATGGGCGCCGGCGACGTGCCGCGCGCTCCGCGCCGACAGGCAAACGCTGCACTGACAGTAAAACACGAACGGTCCATTGTCTAACACCCGCCCAACTACCCAGCGGGCGCTAACGAACTACAGAAGAGTTGAACATTAGAGAGTAGGCGTGACCCCGGTGCGTCACGAGAACTCTGCCGCTGGGGGCGGCGGACAACTAAAAATCGCTGAGAGAGCTTCGCGAGCAGAGCAAAGTGAAGATCGACATGACACGAGCGCTGCAGTGGATCCAAGGTTGTGTTGTACTTCACAGCATGCTGATCGCGTGCGGAACGGTGATGCAGACGAGGTGATTATTTCGACTCATCGTCAGGCGACGAAGTGAAGATGGTGAATTGCGGCGATGACTCGTTTGCCTTTCACCGCGATCTCAAGAGCAAGGTTCTCGCGAAAAGCAAAGCGCCAGGAGGAATCTCGTGGTATCGGAGAGGTGAAGAAGCGTAGTGTGAGTTGTCGTATGTATGACCGCATGAGATAGCTAGTCTAGCACCCACAATTACACAGCTATCTCACTTGCCGACTTTTGCTGACGAACATGCTCAAGCGTAACCTCTGGCTTGTGACGTTGACGGTGCTCTTCACATTCTCCAGCTCGAGCCGTTTGTCGGTCAAACATCTCCGCTTTACTTGTCGCAATGCGACCACTTGGAGCACGGCGAGCTGGCGCATCTCGCTCCTTCGTAAATGCAGCTGTGCTCGGGTTCGCTATTGCTTGCTGCACTGACGACTCGACCTGGTGGGAATCACTGGTGAGGCGAAAGCACAGTTATCCCCGTAATGTCGAATTGCGAGTGCACAAACTGGAGGCTACAACACTCGGCTGGGAACGAGACGATGAGTTGACCGACACCTCCTTCGCTACCGCTTCCTCTTAATGTGCATGTTTCCCTAAGCTCCAGTCGAATGACTCCGTTTTGAGTTCACGAGTGATTGCTGTGGCGAATGTGTGGCCAAGGCGGACGCGGACACTTCAGATTGTGATGATACCACTGTCATCTCAGTAGTTTGTTTCTGTGTGCGCACTCACGTGTATTGTTGTATGATGAAGTCACAGTTGCTTTCATTATCTGACAGATGCCTTCCAGCAGAGTCCTTGGTTGCGATTGACGCGATTCGACTATGTCATCATGAAATAGCTTGCCAAGAGGGCTACGCCCACTCCCATCAACTCAGGGTACCACCGTACCACAATTCTCTGCGCTGACAACCGTAGGCGCGGCATCGACAAATATGACAGCGTGCACTCATTGAGCAGGCGCTCTCATCGGAACGTGGTGTATTAACTGTGCATTCACAGTATGCGCGGGTGACGCTGGACATGGTCATCACCATTTACCTGACTCCAATCGTTCTTGGCTGACCCATGTGGTATCGAACCAAAAATACATTATCATTTCAGTCAATCCCGATGTGCGTGATTAGGAGTTTATGTTGGCTCAAGCCAATGGTGTGTGGATGGTATTAAAATCAAACTGACTGCCTCTTAATCCATACGATGAAGAAAAAGAATGGGGACATCGTTTGTAGGAACGAAGCGGGTAGTGGAGTGGTATAGCAAGCAGGTTTTCAAGAGTGTGACTAGCCGAGAGCGCGTTCGACAGAGTGTGGGTCCCGATCGTGGCAGCGGTCAGATGATTCCAGTCTTTCGGCATTGTCGAATGTGTGCTCCGTGTCTCACTCAATACCTTCAGGTCCAGTGATATGAGAAGCGATCAGTCTGCTGTACTTGCGATACGAGATCCTACACCATTCCCAAAGATGCAAGGAAAATTTTCATATGTTGCACGAACAACATTCATAATAGAAATGGCTTGGAAGAGGCTTATTTATCCGGTTTTCTATACTAAGGAAACTATCAAGAAAACGCCCATGTCAAGTTTTACCAAATCCAGAGGGTTAGGTAGAGTCATATACAAATAATATGGTGAAGAGGCGAGAGATGGAGATGAGAAGCAGTTTGAGAACAGGCGCCAGTTGAGATTTTGCCGCGCAATGCCAGTTAGTATGGCGCGCACAGAGATGGGGAAAGCTATCTGGGAGCGTTTGTCAAAGCGTTGACGGCTGCCGACCTAGAAGGGACAGGGTGGCATCTCGCTCAGAGAAGAGAGGAAGTGACACCCAACAAGGAGACCCGCACAGATTGGTAAAGACGTGGCATGTCTCATCGTGTACGCGAAGGAGAGAGGTGAGATGGTGCGCAAGCGCACTGCAGTGGCACTGAAGACGAAGGGGATGGCGTCAGTGGCGCAAAAGACAAAGGAGAAGGCGCCGTCGGCGCGCGGGGCACCAGATCTCACGGGGCGTGGCTCCTTGGCTTTAGCGTACACGTGGGCGTGCGAAGGACAAATGCATATGTAAGAAAGCTACACACCCTTCCCAGGCTCGACCTTGTCGCAGAACGCCAACCGTGCGATCTGTCCGGTCCTCGCCGCGCTCTCATTCGAGAAACAGCAGGGGACCGCACAGACGACGATAGTGATGGTCGTAGCGACATACGCAGCGATGCTGCCATTGAGGCGGTTGTACGACTCCAGAGGTGTGAAAACTCGCCAGGCAACCCTAACTGAGGCGGCACTGGCGTGCGACGGGTGGTAAGCCTGCCGCGGTGGTGCTTGTCATGGTACTGGAGTCGCTGGACGCTTCGTGGATGGCGTTCGTGGAGCGCTGGAACGTCGAGCTGGAAAATAGCGCCGCCGCATCACAGCTGAATAGAGCTGCGCGACAGGTGTGGAAGCTGCCGTGGGACACCGATCGTTCGTACTCGCCCTTCTACGGCGGGTGCTTGACATACTGTGGACATGGCCACCAACCGCCAAGTTGTGAGGAGTGAGAGGAGATCGTCGCAGCGACTCCGCTAAGCGAGGACGGGCACCTGTGAATCGACCGCTACCTGCACGCGCTTCATAAGAATGGTGCTACCAGCTGCACTTGCGTGGGGAGTCGTCTCCGCTCGACTGGTCTCCTCGACGCTGATCTCCACCGCGAAGACGCTATCGTTCGCTATCTCAGTCGCCGCCGCGTCGCATGCCAGCCCAAGTCTGGGCACATCCTCCAGCAGTGTAAAAGGCGGTCCCATGTATCCCTCGTCGGAGCGAATCCGAGCCAATGAACACTGTAATGCCGCGCGCTGGGGATAGGTCGTGGCGGCGGTCGTCGCGACACACACTGTCCGGCGATCACGGTCCTCCACTAGACACAGTCCAGCGCGGGTGACCCGCGCAATGAACGAGCGGAGAGGACCATCGCGCGTGAACAGGTTGGGCGACACAGACACCTGCCGCGGCGCCTGTTCTTCAACTAACGCCGGCGCCACGTTGGACGAGCCAACGACAACCTGTGGACATGGACTCGTGGGCCCAATTCGACTGGATCGACATTGACTCCGAGCGGGTGTTGTTGCGAGCAGGTGAAGCGCTTCAGACTGGTGACAAGCACAGCGACTCGGGAGTCTGGAGCAGTCAAACGCGGCACTTCAGACCAAGAATACGCGCTCCGCGCTGGCCAACCTTCTCCTAGCTCGATCGTGCATCCGTGGGTGAGGCTTCAAGATCCGTGCTGCGTGGTGGCGGCGCCTCCAGCGCCGCAGGAGGTTCAGCATCAGCAGGAACCTCCGCTGAGGGTACCACTTATATCGCCCGTTGTAAAACAGTTGGGTGCATCTTTATCGTCGTTGGTATGTCGAGTTTATAGGCGTCGCTCTGAGTTATGAGTACTGTAAACGGCCCAATGATGCGTGGTGCGAGCTTTCCCACGCCTAAGTTCGCCACGGACGCGCATTGGATACCGACGGTCGAGAGTAGCACACTGTCACCAACAGAGAGCATCTCGCTGTTCTTACGACCACACAGATCCGCGATCGCCTTCTGCCTGTTGACAGCGCTCGCGATAGCAAGAAGTACGTGGCGCCCTCTCACTTCTGAACGAACTCTTCGATCTGGACCGACGTCGGCGATCTCTCTTCCGTCGCTGTCTATGCTGCAGCGCCAGAGCGATAAACAGCCGACACAGCAGACACAGCCGACATGTCTAGACGAAGTAATTATCGTGTAATGTGTGCTCAAAAATGAAATTTTCAGTGGATGAGGATGGTGAGGGAGAGGTGAGAGGGAAGGAAGGGTGGTGGCAAAGAGCACAACAAACTCTCATTTACGATCAAGCGGCGAGCAGAGGAGACCAGCGAGCAGAGGGGCGAGCGGCGCGTGGCGAGCGGGTGCGGCGAGCGGCGTGCAGCGAGCGAGCAGGTGCGCGTGTGTTTTTGTGTGTGTGTGAGGGTGTGTGTGCGTGCATTCGTGTGTGCGTACTGTTGTGAACAGTGAAGATCAAGAACGAGTTGCGAGCCAGGACCAGCAGGAGTGCGTGAAGGAGAGCGACCGCCACAGGTGTGTGCGTGTCTGCGTGTGTGCGTTTGTGTGTGTGCGTGTGCATATACGAATTTCATTCATTGTGCTTGGCGGTGAACCTTGGTGTCCCGCGCATGCGGAGGTGAACCTTGCTGTGCCGAGCTCATGTGTATGAGCTCCTTTCGTGGCGTGTGGCTGCGTGGTGCGAGCGCGGGCTTGGCGACGAAGCGAGATGTCCCGTTCATTCGGGGGTAACCTCGCTGTGCTAGTCTCGTGTGGAGCACGGTGTTATGTGCAAGCGTGTTGTTCATTTGCCTATCGTCCTAACTTTGCCTCTGCCCCAATGAAATCTTTGCACAGTAAGGCACGGCGCTGTGGTAGA
>JAASGA010000559.1:0-16591 GCA_023334105.1 Globisporangium nodosum
CGAGCAGATCCTGTCACGTGAGCGCGAAGCGGCTCGCTCGCTGCAGACTCTGCAGTCGTCGCACGACCAGGTCTTCGAGTGGGTGCAGACGCTTCGACGCGAGTGCAGCCGGTTCCAGACTGAGCTGTTCGCGTTCAAGGAGGAAACGGGCGGCACCTGCCTCGCGGTGGCTTCGGACGTGCAGGCGATCGCGAAGGAGTGCTCGAACGCGCGAACTGCAGTCTCGCAGAGCCACGGCCAGCTGCAGGGCAAGATCGAGGCGCTGCGCGAAGCCATGGACCGACAGGCGAAGCTCGACCGGAACCAGCTCGGTCAGCGACTGGATGTGCTGCGCGAGAACCTGGCAACGTACGAACTCCGCAGCAAGGAAGCGTTCACAACGTTGCTCAAGAACCACTCGCGCATCCGCGTCGCGCTGGACGAAGGCATGGGGATCTGTTCGAACGAGCTGCGGACTCTCGCGCACGAATGCAAGGCGAGTCAGAGCGATCAGCAGAGCAGGCTAGACGCTCTCGCCGAGCAGCTCGCGGGGACCTCGCTCGAGTGGATCAAGAAGCATGAAGACCTCGAGTCGGCGCTCCGAGCGCTGTAGGCAGTGTATGTACGAGCGCGAGCACCCACGAGGCGAAGGAGCTGCCTCACACGTACAATGGACCGCCGTTCTCGCGCGCGCTCGAGATTGCAGTGACCTCTGGCGCCGCATACTTCTTCCTGTACTTGTCCTTCAGGTACGCGTACTTGCTCGAGATCTCCTGCAACGCAGCACGTGCAGCACCGATGATGGTGAGAATTGCACCATGCAACAGATCGGACTGAACTAATCCGATCAAATGGGGACGGGCATCCACGCACATGCTCTCGCTTGACCGTGATGAGCTCGTCGTCGAGGTCGCGCAGCGTGTTGAGGCTCTGGTACTGGTACTTGCGGCGGTGGCGCGCGCGCTGGAGCTCGCTGCTGCAGCAGAAGCGCAGCACCTCCATCGCGAAGAGCCCGAGCAGCAGGTACGCCGGCAGGAACTTGTTGCGCTCGAATTTGCGCAGCTCTTCGTCCCTGCACATCCACGACGTCCTCGTCAACCTTTTCCCTGTGTTGCCTACGAGGTGTCCCTCATCTCGCCACGCCACGCACGTGAGCTTGAGCTCCTGCTGGTGGTCGCGCAGAAACTGGTCGATCGCCGCGCCCTGCGTGAGGATCACAATCGCCAGCACGAGCTCCGCGAGCGCCAGTAGCATGAGCACGCCCGCCGAGAGCGCGAGGCAGCTGGAGCAGCGGCGGTGCGCGGCGCCGCACCAGCTCATGAGCGCCGTGAGCACCAGCACGGCGCCGACCGCCAGGATGGGCGCTGCCACCAACAGACACGAGACGAGTGTGAGCGCTCTGATGGCAACCCATCGCCAGCTCGAAGGTACTAGCAAGGGAGACCGTAGAGCCATGTCGGCGCGTAGTCGTTCACGCCTGCGGCGTCATCAACACTCGTCAGATACTCATCAGATACTTCGAAGAAGGGCTGATGCTACGGTATCAGAGAGCGCGATAGCCCACCGAGGAAGAGGCTGTAGACCGTGAGCACGACGCCGCAGAGCAGGTCGACGCCGTTGAAGACGAAGAGCGCGCTGCCAGAGCACCACTCGCGCGCCGACGACTCGGCCATCGATCGCGTCGCTTCTTCTTCCGGAAGAATCGCAATCTTGATTTTTGAGGTATCAAAATCATGATGATACTACAGTGCGACGACAACTTGCTGATGCTCGACTTCCTCTTCACACGCATACGCTCCAAAGCCCGTCGCTGCCACTTGACGCCAGCCGTTTGGTTTGTAGCTGCGAGCTGAAGGAGCACAGCTTTCTTGCAATGGATGGGAGTGGCGCTGGTGACGGCCAGTGCAATCAGGAGGGACATCTTGCTCCCCTCAACAGGTGAAGACTTGCTGTTTGCAGGGTATACTGTGTGAAAGTCGACTTTCGGATATCAAATCGAGACTCGATAACTTCGACGAACTGAGTCAAGTCTTCTTCTTCGCTCTTCCTCGCTCGGTGCTACAGGTTCAAGCAAGGACGAACGCTTTTCCCGCTCAGCTCGAGCCTGTAGTTTACACACACACAAGGTACATCTTCGATTGGTATCACTCACGCCTCAAGGCGAGCCCCATCCGGTCGAGCAGCGCGTGCAGATACAAACTCGTCCGTGAGCTGCTGCGCACGTGGCTCGCGCGCAATAACTCGCCGTAGTGGCGGTGCAACCACTGGAACACCTCGACATCTCGTATCACGGTTCGCCCTCTCCGAATCATCTCGCTGAACGCCTCTTGCTGGTGCGCGTGAAAAAACAGTATTCGCTCGAAATCGCCTTGCGAGACGGCCATGCGCATGCACGGGATCGAGAACTCGCGCGACGGATACAACGCGTGCAGCAGCCGCAGCATCTCGATCGACTGGGCGTCGTCGAACGTGTCTTGTCCGAAGCCTTCCGAGCGGTTCGCGGCCAGCCACGCGACCATCTCCACGTGATTCCCCGCCACCGCCCAGTCCATCGCTCGCGACGAGCAGCCCTCCGACCGATTCTCGTGCAGCCAGTTGACGATGTCCAAGTGGTTGTTCGCTGCCGCCATGTCCATCGCCACGAACGTCGAGCCCTCGGAGCTGTTCTCATGCACCCACTTGACAATCTCCAGATGCCCGTTTGATGCAGCGATGCTCATCACGTTCGCTGTGAACTCCACGCCGCGCGCCTCCTGAAGCCACCGCGCGATCTCCAGGTGCCCGTGCCCGGCGGCATTGTCCACTGCTCGAGATGTGCAACCCTCCGACCGATTCTCGTGCAGCCACTTGACGACCTCGAAGTGGCCATTGCCCGCAGCGCCGTCCATCGCGCTGCTGGTGCATCCTTCAGTGCGGTTGTCGTGCAACCACTGGACGACGTCAAGATGCCCTTCTTTCGCAGCATAGTCCATCGCCGCCCGCGTGCATCCTTCGCCGCGGTGCGTGTGGAGCCACTGCACGACGTGCAGGTGTCCATTCTCGGCAGCGCTGTCCATCGCATAGAGTGTGCAGCCCTCGGTCCGGTTCTCGTGCAGCCACTTAACGACGCTTAAGTGACCGTTCTGCGCGGCGAAGTCCATCGCGTCGCTCGTGCACTCTGCGAGCAGGTTGCCGTGGAGCCACTCAATGACGTGCAGCTGGTTGTTCCTCGCCGCGTAGTCCATCGCCGGGCATATCCGGCTCGGGTGCTTGTTCGCGATGAGGAACTGAACGACATCCAAGTGACCGTGTGAGATCGCTTCTTCCACAGCGCGCCTCGAGCCGGTGAAGCCGTGGCCGTGCAGCCACTTGACAGCTCCCAAGCACCCGTTGCGGGCCGCCACGTCCATCGCCTCTGACGAGCACCCGGGATTCCGCGGGTGGTAGTGCAGCCACTCGAGCACATGCACGTGATCACCTGCTGCCGCCGCTTCCGTGAAGTTGGTCGTCCAGAGGACGTCGACGCCGCTCTGCACGAGCCACTCGAGTACATTGAGGTGGCCGTGACGCGCTGCCGCCTCCATCCCCAGCGATGCGACGACCTCGAGACAATACGAGGAGCACAGCCACGCGACCGCCTCAACGTCGCCTCTACGCGCAGCGTGCGCCAGCGCCTTGCTGCTCTGCGCCGCTCGCTGGAAGGCGTCCAAGTGCCGGGACTCGCGCGCCGCGAGTCTTTTCAGCAACGAGACACCGTGGCCATTGGCGCTTGCGCGCACCACGCTCCAGCGCGGCGGATGCGCGTGGTCCAGCAGCTCGCTCACGCGCACCACCACGTGGTCGAGCCCGCCGAGCCCTGCGTAGCGGCACACGAGTGCGGCAGCCGTGAGCGGCGGCACGGGCTCCATGACGAGCAAGCGAAGCAGATCGTATTTTAGGGGTTTGGACGACAGGACGACGCGAGTCCCCACGCGCGCAGGATCTGATTGTACAGTCTGTGGCCACGCGCGATCTGCCACAGTCGGATCTCGCGACTGCGAAGTGCGTGCAGCCACGTACTGTACGCACCACGCAGCGCAGTGCAGGCATCCAACTGAGCAGCTTGCTGAGAGAGCGAGCTCCACTCGCGCTGCCTCAGCGTCCACGAGCGCCATCTCAGCACACTCCGGCGTGCCAGCGTGCTGCTTGAGTGATTTTACGCTGCGTCGTCGGCTGCTCCCGCGCTTGTCTTGTGGCGTGCGTAGTGCAGCCAGCGCCGAAAACTCGTTCTCAGCACTTGGCGCTTCTCCTCCAGACTCAGCTGAAGACGCCGCGTACTACGCTCGAGTGCCGACGCCTTGAACTCTGAGACGACCATCGAGAGCTGCGTGCGAAGCAGGTGGTTCTCGTGGCGGCGCCGGGCGTCCTCGAATGGCTGATGCTGCTATCGGATGTGCACTAGTGAGCGCGGACGTGCTGGAGCGTCGGTGATCGAAGCCAGCAGCGCGTCCACCGCGCTCCACTGAGCACTGTTCATGCGCTGGTCCATTCCTTGCCACTCGTCACCAGCGTCACATACTGGAACGATCGGAGGAGAACCTGCTGCCTCTGGCGACCACGACGCTCGGCGGACATCGCGTACGACTCGACGGAAGCTGCTCGCAGCATGCTCCAGCAGCTGCCGCAAGCACTGGGTGGATGCGTGCGTGCTTACGTGCGTGTGTGTGTGCTTGGTGTGCTCAAGGGTGCCGCAAACAGCTCGGTCCACGTGCTTGTATCTGCTGCACATGTCACCGTTCCCAGAATCCGTGTCTGCCTCAGCTTCACGAGCAGGTCAGATCCCATGCCTCCATGGTGAGCGTGACCCGCGTTGCGTGGTCGCACGCGCTCTCAAATAATCAAGGTTCCTCTTCGCTAAGAAGTGCTTCGGCTCTGGTCAGCGTGCGACTCTCTTATTGGTTTTCTGTTGACGTGCTTGGTATTCGGCGCGCCTCTTGGCTTTGGAGTGGTTCGCTTGCTGACGATGCTCCTCGCAATTCGCGAGTTCCTTGTATTCTCCCGACTTCAGCAACTTGACCGCTCGGTCATTGGGACATCCGCCGGTGTAAGTGCACTTATGAGATTGGTCGACATCGGCGGCGGATCGGTCGACATCAACGGCACATCGGGCTCGGAGCGGCTTCTCGACTCCTTTGATGCATGTGCAGACGCACACACACTCGAATTTCCGCTTCTTGCAGTTGCACTTGCACAGGCAGAGCTCGTCACGCTTGAGCTCTCGACAGTGATCTGATTCGAACGCGCGGTCCAATGTGTCGAGTGCGTGCTCATACGGCTCGTTCTCGACGTGACCCCCGTGACGACATCTCCTCCTCGTTCGTCGCTGACTTCGTCGCGAGGCCAGCGGCCAGAGAGGCGTTCACGCTCCCCGAGAGAATGAAGTCGATCGAGCCGCCGAAGCCGCCATCACCATTGCTAAAGTGCCATATCTATCAGCAACCCACACTAATAACTCATTAGTTCACAAGTCACCACGGCTCCAAGTCATCTATCGGCACATGCCTTTGCGTGAATGACCTTCGTGGTCTTCGATGTGTATAGTCAAACCCGTTCGTGAAGATTCCGCAGCGGGGACTCCGCCAAGCGCGCATGCTTCGCGTCTATATAGCCCGCCACGTCCCAGCCGTCCTCAGTGAGGTTGTTGATAAAGTCTTTCACCTAGAGGCCCAAGAGCGAGTTAGTAGAGTGAGTGAACTAGAGCAGTTCATAACATACTCGTCACACATACCACTTCGCTCGTCACGTCAAACTGCATGAAACGGAGGCCCTTGGTGTACTGCATATAGGTGAAGAAAGCCGTGTGATCGTCGGAGTCGCTGTCGAATCCGAAGCGCAGCGATACGCGGGTGGTCGGCGGGTCCCTCCCGAGCTGACACCACGAAGTATGGTTATGCGACTCGGTGCACCCCGACGGCGCTGCTTCTGTTGGTGATGCTTCAGAGAGCGCTTCTGCTGGTAGTGGCGCTGGCGTTGCTCTTTTGTCGAGAGCTTGTGCTCTTTTCAGGTTGTCCAAGAAGTGCTTCACCTTATTTTAGTACGTCGCGTTGAGAATGCTAGCGGCATTATGTGGAGTCAGGTGGCACACTTCGAAGAGGAACCTACCGCTCTGGAGCGAGGTGCTCGCGCTCGTTTGGCCGAAGCTGCTGCGGTGGAGCGGTGCTGCGCTTGGCTGTCATCGTTCAATTATTTATGGTATTAACCACTGTACGCCAATTATTAATGCTATTAACAAGCAGTCTCCCAGTCAACTAGCCGGAAAATGGCAGGTCATCCAGATCTCGTAAAATGCGCTAAGCGTGCTGCGACAATGTGAGATACATCAATATAAAGCTCTGTGTCGCGTGAGTTCAGAACAAGTCTCAGATCGACGAATGGCCTCTCTGTTGCGGAGATATCATCGCCAAAGTGCCGACGGATCATCAAAATCTTATAAGATTTTGCTCGCAATGACATCGATTTTTGCATTATAATTTAACCAGATGATTTGATTTTTATATGAAATGTCCATCACTGTACTCTACCATTTTTGAACTCATCAGACATGGAGCTCGTGAGACGCTCCACGGAAACCTGCATTGTGACGCGAATACTTCGACTTGTGCGAAGATAGACATACCAGAGTCATTTGCAGACAAAGGGTTATCGATTGGTGTATAGGTTGTCTTGTGAATCGCTTGGGCGCATTTTACGATTTCACAGCCACCAACAAAATCGACGATTTTCCGGCTAATTGACTCGGAGATTGATGATTAAAATGAGTTCACCTTTCCATCCGTATTTTTGACGTCTAAAACGTCAAATTTTGACAGTTGGAGTGATCGACGAGGAGCATGGCAGGCATGTGGCGGCGCTTCCTGGCGCCGTACTACGTGCTCAACGCGCTCGCGGTGCTCAGCTATGCGGTGCTGCGCCAAGTCTACTGGAATCGCAAGATGGAGGAGCGCGAGGGGTTCCTCAACATGCCGCGAGTGCGTCCAATATGAGGGCGCTCGTCATCCATGGGAACAATAGTGATACCAAAGCACACATTGCATACATAACAACGAATGGAGGGACTAACTATCGAAGATGGCCTGGCAAACCGACTGCAGGAGCACGAGATCTTCCTGCTGGCCGTCGGGTCGTTCGCCGTCAACTACCGCAAGAAGGCGACGGCGGACGGCGTGATCGCGCTCTTCTTCCTCTACGGCAAGATGGCGGTGCTCGCGGCGTGCTACTACATGGACCGCAAGGTGTTCGGCTGGTACTTCGTGTGTGTCGCGAGTGCGTTCGATTCTCTTCTGCCGTTGGCTTGTAGTAGGAAGGTATCCATCGCAGTGACTGACAGCCACGACACTCGTGCGTTGAGCAGTTCTGTTCGTCGCAGTTGGACCGCCCAAGTTCGACGGACCGCAGAACATCACCCCGCTCAACCCGGCGTCGTTCGAGCGACTCGTGAAGCGCGGCGGCGGTGACGGCAGCGCCAGGAAGGACAAGGCTGCGTGGCTCGTGTACTTCTACGTCGACTGGAGCGACCACTGCCGCCAGCACGACCCGATGATCGCAGAGCTCTCGCTCCAGTAAGTCTGACACTATGTCGAGTGCGAGATATCATACACCTGAGCGGATGTGTGGGATGTATGTACTGCGATGGTAGGTACGGCTCGCAGACACTTCAGTTCGGGAAAGTGGACGCGAACAAGTTCTCGGACTTGGCGGCGGAGCACAGAATCGCGATCTCGACGACGTCGTGGCAGCTGCCGACGTTGATCCTGTTCCAGGGCGGCGAGGAAGTGTTTCGCTTGCCGCAGATCAAGCCCGACGGACTGGTGGTCAAGACGATCCTCGACAAGGTCGGTGCTTGTTCTTGAAGATGCCTTCTGTGTGATGCGCTCTAACTGCCATGCGTGCGAACTGTGTGTGAAGGCTGGCGTGACGGTGGTCTTCCGCCTTCCCGAGCTCAGCGAAGGCAAGAAGGTCGAGTTCGGTCCTCCGAAAGAAGCCGAGCCGAAGAAGCGGAAGGAAGGCTTGAGGAAGAAGAAGTAGCGGTGACGACGCGCGTGATGCAGGCAGCACACCATGATCTCCTCTCCATAACCTTCAGGGAGCATCTAGCAAGTATCTTCGCAAGCACGGCATTCCGTTCATACGCATACGACACAGCAACTCGCCAACTGACACCGGCGCTTCAGCTTCAAGTTCCTCTTCACATGCTCACTCGGTCACGCATCGCGCACCACTCCGCTCTCCGAGAACACGAACCTGCCGATGCGGAGCTCCTTCGTGTACAGATTTGAGTCCTCAACGCAAAAGTGCGCGTTCTCCGCTTGCGTCACTTTGAGCAGTTTCTCCATCATGCGCAGGTGATCGTCCTCCTCGTTGCTCGAGAACATCACCCACTCCTTGTAGCAAACACACGACTGCAGCTCAGGCTCACGCGAGATCGCGAGGGCAAGTCGTCGAGCACCATCCGCGATCTTCAGGACCGAGTACATCGCGTGTCCGCAGATCGAGTCGAGCTTCAGCTGCAGATCGTAGTTCTCCACGAAGTTCGAGCAGTACCAGTCCAGCTTCCACAGGCTCTCGGAGGTCGATGCCTTGCCCAGTCCAGCTTCAGCTTGCATCGCAGAGTACGTTTGCATGAGCTCTCGGAACCACTGTGGACGCGCTTTCAAGCCCAGCAGCCGCTTCTCGAGCAGATCCAGGAGCTCTTGCGCTTGTGAGATCCTTTGCAACGAAGCAAGGAGCTGGTTGATCGCCCGGCGAAGCCTCTCGGCACGCACTTCATCCTGGTGGTGGAACATCGCCTCCCTGCTCTTCGCAGACTCGGCCGCTCGCTGATTTCGTTCAATCTCCTGCGTCTTCTAGATGATCTGTTGTTTCCAGTCCAGGTCGTCTGTCATATCGGAAACACTTCTCCCCCGTCGGTCTTTGATACGAAGATCCGCGCCAAGAGCGGCGAGCACGGAGAACAATTCGTGGTGCCCAAACCGCACCGCCAAGTGCGCCAGCGTTTCTGCATGTGATACGTCCTGGTGTTCAGGTCTCGGAAGTTGTCCGCTTCCAGCATCAGTCGGACAATGTCGGTGTGGCCAACAGCAGCGGCACTGTGAACCGTCATCTGGTTCGGGAGCTGCGACTTCGGCAGCGTTCGCGCTCTTAGGTCAGGCTCCTTCCGGCAATGCGCCGTCGGCTGGTTGTACAGAGCACCCATCTGGATCATCCATTCCACGAGACGAATGTCATGCGTGATGCCAGCCGCAGCGTGATGTAGCAACGAACACAGCTTCGACTGACGACATCCGCGCCTCTGAACGAGGAGGTCGCGGACGACACAGTCGCGACCGACAGCACCAACAACACCTCCAGATCCTGCTTGATCTTCGTCTTGAGATCAAGCATCTCGCTCGCGGACAAAGGTCTCTCGCTCTCTTCCATCACGTCCATGAGGTCGGAGAACACTTGGTTGCGATCTTCGTTCTCGGTGAACTCTGTGAACCTTGCCGTCCCGAATGCTTGTCTCGCGAAGTCCGGTTGCGCAGGGAAGATGAAGTATCGCTCGTGGAACGCGCGCGCGGACAGCGAGAACCTTCGCGAGATCACATCTGCAGCCTTCTGACACAGCGACACGAACGCAGACGTGTCGATGAGCTGGGACGTGATCCTACAAAACATAGGCAGACCGGACAAGTTGATTGTTCCGTCACGCTCGTAGCAATCCAAGAACGGTATGAGCGGAGTCATCACGGCGTTCTCCAGCGCGCGGTTGACTTTGTACTGACGCGTGAGACTCGGTTCATCCCTCACCAGGTACTCGTCGTGGTACTCGCGTCGGCTGAGCTCGTCGCAAAGCACGAAGAAGAGACCTGTCAGGTCGTCATTCACGCGCAGCATATCGCGAGACAGCACACGCGTGCCGGAGAGCTCTTTTAAGCAGATCCGCGACACCTCGACCAGCAACGCCTTCGAGGTACTTGAAGTGATAGTCGAGCATCATGAAGCCAGCCATCAGCGGGTTCACGCGAATCATCAGCCAGTGCTTCTTCGACTGGTCGATCTCGTCGCGTAGCGACTTCAGTATCTGGTGGATCTCATTGTCGGCCATGAGCACCGCTCGCTTCGCCAGAGCGCGCTCAAGTCGGTCGAGGAGCTCCCATGAGTGTTTGATCGATAGACTGATCGTTCTTCCGAGACCCCCCCTCCCCTTGAAGACACCCGATCGCTTTGAGCCAGCACACGACTGTGAACGCCAGTGGCATTGTCAGTTTCTTGGTTGTGAAGTATGTGCCCGTCATCGTGAGGAACTCGCCCGTGAGGGTCGCCTTGCCTTCCATCTTGTTGCCCACTGCCTTCGAGTAGATCACCAAGTTGTAGATCAGCGGCAGTTGCTGCAACAAGCGACGACGCCTTAGACGGGTCCGGGAGTGCTTAGTACGGGGTCCTCTCTTCCGAGTACGTCTCGCCGAAGAACCCGTCTCGCAGAACCAGCGTATGACGGTCGTCCTGGATCACCGACGTGAACGACACGAGCGCACTCGTGACCCATTTAAACTCCGCGAAGAAGACGCCAGGAACGAACTTGTACCCCGTCGCCTGGACGCGCTCTCAGAAGTCGACAACCGCTGTCCCCACCTTCATGTTGAACCCCTTGGGCATCTTGTCGGCCAGAACCATGATCACATCTGCCGCGAGCTGGATCACCAGGTAGCGCTGCTGCAGCTTCTCTGTGAGCGATGCCGCGCGACTTTCACTACCGCCGTGGCTTCCACGAGCGTCTTCTTGTGCCTCTTGACTTGCTGGTGCTCGTTGTGCACCGCTTCCACCAAGTCCTCGAGCTCAAGCAGGTACGACACGACCTCAAAGAGCAGGCCCTGCGAGAACGCCTCGTTGAAGATCGCCGTCCGCTCTGCCTCCCGCTCCGCCGCACTCTGCTTCTGGGTCTCGCCTGCGGCCGACGCGGGGAGCTCGCCACTCGCGGCGACCGCGTCCGAGTGGTCGAAGTACCCGTCGTCCACCTCAAACACCTCGTAGTAGTTAGCGAACCGGTCGCTGCTGCTCCATCTCGCCTTGCTACTCGTGCCACTAGCGGTGGCGTCACAAGATACGCTTTCTACCACCGCCTTTAACTGCGCATACCACGTCTGGAGGAGAGTGAAGAAGTGCTGGTAGCGCTGCGTGTCGACGCTGCTGGCGGCACCGCGAAGTAGACCACGCCGCACAAGCAAGATGAGTACTGTGTTCGAAAGTTTATTAGAAAATGCCTCACTTCTTTCGAGTTCCCCCGGATCGCGGCAGCAGGTACATGGTGAGCACCTCGCGGTTGGCGCTGAGGAACTCGAGCAGCTGGCTCTCCACGAGCCGCTTCGTGGACGGCGCGAGCGCGTCGCCGCCGCGGCCCACGCGCACCTGCGCCATGGCGGCCGCGCCCTTCGCGTCGCCCGAGTCGCCGAAGAACTTGGCGACGTCCTCCACGATCGACCGCACGTTGTCGTCCTTGCGCAGCAGCGCGCCGAGACGCACGCAGAACTCCGGAAAGCGGTCATGGAAGAGCGCGGCCGCCCACTTCTCGCGGAAGAACGCGAGCCAGTCGCTCACCTTCCCGCTCGCGAACGACGCCACCGCGCTGTTCAGATACGACTCGTGCAGCCCCACAAGGCACTGCAGGTTGCCCGCCTCCGCGCGGTCGCCGCCGAGGTACTCGAGCCGCTGTAACACGCCCACGTCGTCGAAGAGCAGGCACGTGTAGCGCAGCGCACCACTGGCGGTCTCCGCGTGCGTCGGCAGCGCCTGCAGCGCCAGCGTGTTCGTGAGCGCCGGCACGCTGATCTGCACGTAGTGGAGTCCGCCGAGCACCACGGCGGCGCGCACCACCGGGAGGTGCATCTCCGGCGGCGGCACCACCGTCTGCCCGGTCGGCGATGTTGTGGTGGCAGAGATTGCGGTGGCGCTCGCGGCGCCGAATCCCGGCGCGCTGGAAGAGCTTGACAAGCTCTTGTGCGGCGTCAGCACACCTGCTGCTGCTGCTGCTGCTGGAGGCGCTGAGAGCGGATCCAGTATGCGCAGCAGCGACGTGGCGAGCAGCTCGCCGCACTCCTTGGCACTGTAGTGCTCCTGCAGCTTGGCGTGGATGAAGCGCCGCGAGAAGCGACAGAGGCTGCCGGCGGCGAACACGTGCGCGTCCGTCGTGCGCATGTGGCCGTTCACGACGAGCCGGCCGTCGTACACGAGGCCACTCTCGTTGATCGCCCGGAAGATGTCGTAGTCGGCGTCGTTCTGCTGGCAGCAAAGTAGCCAGCCGCAGGGGATCACGGTCGGCGCGGCGGCGTGAGCGCTCGCGTTGCTGGAGTGGTGCGCGTTGCTTATTTGATGTCCTTCGCCGACGTGTGCGGTTGCATGGATGTGTCCATTAGCGCTGGCGTGATGTTGTTGTCCAGCCGAGCTGCCGTCGTGGTGCGGCTGGTGCCCGAACGTCGCTGCAGCTGCTGACGCGATGTGGACGCCCTCGAGTGCGTGGGGGGCAGCGGCGGCCGTGACCACGTGCACGATCTTGGAGTAGTAGTGCACCGCGATCCCGTTCTTCGAGTACGCGCGCTCGATCTCCGCTCGGATGCTGGTGTCTTCGAAGTGCGAGTCGCGCGCGGGCGAGACGTGGACGATGCGCGAGCCGGTGATGCCACGAACCAGCAGATTCTGGATCACCTGCAGCGCGAAGAGCGAGCTCCCATACACGACGATCTGCTTGCTCTTGTCTTCGTCTTTTTCACGCTTGAGCTGCTCGTGCAGATGCTTGGAGGTCGTGGCGTCGTGGAGAACGACCATCCGCTCCGGGATCACTGGAGGCGTGTACACGTCACCGTCGAAGACCGGGAGGCGGCCGAGTGCAGTGCACGTCCCGTCTTGGAGTCCAGCTGTGAGCGCCAAGTAGTCGTACGGCAGACACGATCCGTCCATGAGCACGACAGCTTTCACCAGGCGGTCGATCTGCACGACGCGGCTCTCGATCACGCGGATGTGGGTCCGCAGGCTGAATTGGTCAATCTCTTTGCTCGAGAACAGACTGCGACGCGCAAAGTCGGTCGCGTTCGGCTGCGCTGCCACTGCGTCTTCTGTCGCGAGTGGGTCGGGGACGTCCAAGTCTGTGATCTCCATGCCGTGCGGAGAGATGAGCGTGATGTTCGTGAAGCGCAGGTACGGGATCGACAGCAGCCGCTGGAGAAGCGTGAACGCTGTGTCCGACGCGCCAACCACCACGAGTCGCTGGCTGACCACGAGCTTCGGCTCTGACAGCAGCTTCTTCGAGAGCGCGAAGAGCGCGAACTCGTCGTAGCTGGCGTTGTGCCTGATCTTCTCCGCGTCGTCCGGGTACTGCGCGACTTCGTCGGCGCTGATCGCAATGCTTCGTCTCGGCGGCGCGAGCACGAACTCGTGGACGATGGCGCTAATTGCCGGGTGCTTCTTCCCGGTGCTCGCGGTCGTCGGGACTCGGTAGAAGACGCACGATTTCTTGAAGATGCGCATGATCTCTTCGAAGACGTAACGCGTGCAGCGCTGGAAGATCGGGTTCAGTACGAAGTGCTCGACGATCGCTTGATCCTTCGACCGGTGGTACGGCAGCAGCAGGAAGGACTCGAGATCGAAGTGGTTCTTCAGCACGCTTGCAAAGTCGTGGTTCCTGGCGAGCGACGCGATGCCGACAGCATGGCTGTTCGCCTTGACCACGAACACTACGTGCTTGGGGTTCTCGTCGAGCGTCACGTCGCTCTCATCGTTTGCCTGCAGGATGTCGTTCTGCAGCGCAGCTCGCGTCAACGGGTCTGCGCCGTGCAGGAGCGGCTTGAGCACTTCAGTGTCGCGTTCTGTGGTCGCCAAGAACCGGTGAACCGTCAGCGTCACTGGCTTGAGGATGTCGGCGCCTTCGCAAGCCGGGCGGAAGAACGAGATCGCGTCTCGGTGCAGCAGGTACAGGACGTGCGTGAACGTGCTCGTGGGCTTCGGCGGGACACACGTGAAGAACGAGACGAAGCTCGGCTCGGGAGCCGTCGTCGGCAGCGTCAAGAGGCAGAAGTCTTTGTCCGCGAACGCGGCGAATGCATTCACCAGCAGATCCAGCGAGCCGTACTCGTACCGGTCGTCCATGCAGAAGAGGGTGATCGCAAAGCAGTTTGCTTTCGCCTCCTCGAGCTCCAGGTTCGCGAGTCCGCCGATCGCTTGGTATCTCGTCTCGACGTCGCTCAGCTTGTGATACATCGGCGCGGTGAAAGCCTGCATGGTAAGCTGCTTGGGCTGCATGCCGTCGCATCGGATGATCTGAACGCGGTCGCTCGCGGCAAACTCGCCGAGCACCGCGTCGCAGTTCTCGTGGTACTTGTCCAACCTGTTCTTGATCGTCTCCTCGTTGTCGTCGGATCTCTGGATCACGCGCTGCTGCACCTCTGGCGGCGGCGGGTTGAACGACACGTGGTACGTCTTCCCCGTCACAGGATCGACCCGGCGGCCAGAGATCCGCGAAATCACCTCCTCGTCCGGCACGTCCAGCACCAGCACGCAGTCCGGAATGATCCCCTGTGACAGCATCGCATGCGCCTGCGCTGCGGTTCGAGGGAACCCGTCCAGCAGCCAGCCTCGCGTTGCGCAGTCGTGGTGTGTTAGTCGCTCTAGGATGACGTCGATGATGAGTTCGTCCGGAACGAGCTCGCCAGCGTCCATGTAGCCTTTCGCCTTCACCCCGAGCGGCGCGCCAGCCTGGATGCTCGCGCGAAGGATATCTCCCGTGGAGAGGTGGACGACGTCAAACTGCTCGACGAGGATCTCGCACTTGGTTCCCTTGCCACCAGCGGGCGGACCCGTGATGATGAGCTTCGGCGCCGGGATCTTCCCCTTCTGCACGAGCACTCGGAACTTCTGCGCGTTCTTGAGCGCATGCACTTCCTCGAAGACTGTGTGCGCGATCGTGTGCTTGTTCTGCATCCCGTGGATGGTCAGGATCTTCGAGGATGCAGCGAACGAGCTCACGACCGCGTCGCAGTTCTCGTGGAACTTGACGAGGCGGTTGCGAATCGTGGCTTCCGTGTCGTCCGCGCGCTGGATCAGCCGCGCCTTCAGCGCTTCGTCCTGCGGCGGTGGCGGACTGAACTCGAGATGGTACGTCTTGCCTGTCTCCGGGTCGACGCGTCGCCCCGAGATGCGCTTGATCACCTCCTCGTCCGGGACGTCGAGCACGACGACGGCGTTCGGGAGGATGCCGTGCATCACCATCGCTTGCGCTTGGCTCGCCGTCCGCGGGAACCCGTCAAGCAACCAGCCGCGGACTTGGCAGTCGTCCAGCTGCAACCTCGCGAGGATCACGTCGATGATCAGGTGGTCGGGCACCAGCTCGCCGGCGTTCATGAACGCCTGCGCTTCTAGCCCAAGCGGCGAGTTCGCCTGGATCGCGGTTCGCAGCATGTCCCCCGTCGAGAGATGCACGACGCCGAACTCCTCGACGAGCAACTCGCACTGTGTACCCTTCCCACCCGCCGGAGGACCACAGATGATGATTCGCGGCGGCGTGATCTTGCCCGCGTCCATGGAGCCGATGCTACTCCTTGACAACCTGTTGTACGGCGCCAGCTCGAAGCTGTCGTGCAATGTGGAGATGTCGATCTCGTCCGAGATGGCGACCAGTCCTGTCGCGCGCTCCGTGTCCTTCCCTTGCGCGATGAGGCACACGTTGTGCTCGTCCTGGCTGTGGATCAGCTCGGCGAGGAAGAACTCTCCGAACGCGCCGGTGACGCTCTCGCTCTGGCGCTTGAGGATCGGCTCCAGGTCGTCGTGGTCTTCGACGCGAGCTCTCCGCACGTGGAGCGCCGAGAGCAGGTCGGTGCTCGTCGACTGGTAGACCGCGTACTGCTCGAACGTGTCGACATCTCTTTCAAAGTCATTGGGCGACGGAAGCAGCACACTGTTCGTGGGAGCCGCGGACGTGCGCAGTGGCACCTTCTCGAAGAGCTTGTTAAAGTTGCTGTCGGTCTCCAGCTCGACCGCAAGCGGAAGAACGAGCAGCACGCGCTGGCGCGTCACCATCGTGCAGTAGAACGTGTGCAGCAGGTGCTTGAGCACCGACGTACGCGTGGAGACGCTTGACTGGCGCTGCGCAAAGTACGTCAGGAACACCCACGTCGACGCCTGGGTCGCGCCGCGAGGTCAAGCAGCGGTCGTTACGAGCGGTCGAGATCAGCGAGCAACGTGGACGTAGCAGGCGTCACGCACCCGCGGCAGGTCGTACTTGAACAGCACATAATCGTTGAACGCAGCATGCTCGCCGACTTCGCCGGGCGGCTTGGTGTCGAACGTCGCGAAGCCAAGGGTCCGGTCGGGTCGCTCCGGATCGGTCGCTGTGAGCGCGAGCAGCGCTGTCTCGATAACGGAGCTCAGCAGCACGCGACCAAAGTACGTCTTGCGGTCGTTCTTGTCTGGGAACTCGAGGTCCGCGATGTCGTGCTGGTCCGCGTCCGCGCTGCGGCGAATCGCGTACGATCGGTCCATGACCTTCTTGATCTGCCGCGTGCCGCCGTTCCCGAGTAGCAGACCCGTGCCGTCGAAGTCTAGCGCCAACTCGTGCGCGCCTTTCTTCGGC
>JAASGA010000056.1:0-46719 GCA_023334105.1 Globisporangium nodosum
AGAGAATGGTCGCCGACATCAGTCCCTTGACTTTAGTAGAGACCGCGACACTCCACACGCATGACATGAGACTTGATGCGCATGGCGTTCGAGGTTGGTCATTCAGACTATTGCCACAGACTGGCATCATCGGAGACTTCGTATTGACGACATAACAGCGATCGATGGATGGCTTCAACCGAGCAAGATCGATCGTCAATCGATCCTGCTGCGAGTCGAGATGGTGCATGAAGAGAGCACGAACACGACGGAGCACCACTTACTCGTTAGAATGAGTGCCGCTGGATTCGGAAGGTCTCCGTTTGAAGATCCCGTTTGGAAACACCGAAGATCGCCAGGCAAGCTGGTCGCACGCGCTACTTGGTCTTCTTCGTGACAGCAGCGACGGTAACCGCGGTCTTCTGCACTCGGAACGAGCCCCGCGCCTGGCGGTACGCGTCCGAGTCGATGAAGCGCACGTCGTCGTGCTCGAGCCACTCGAGCACTGCGAAGCCCGGCCGCGGGTTCGCCAGCAGCCAGTGGTACATGAACCACACCTGCGTCGTCACGTAGATCGCCACGAGCACGTCCAGCGTGTAGTGCAGCCGCGTGCCGATGATCATGAAGATGCCGAGCGCCGTGCCCGCGTACACCGTGTAGCGCACCAGCCAGAGCACGAACGGGTAGCGCCGCGTGAACGGCGTGTTGAGCTCCGCCTTGACGCAGTACTGCGCATGCATGACACTCGACTGCGGTCAGAGCAAGTGTGATGCATCGAGCTCCCTTCACCACACAACACGCACCCACTTGACGGTCATGGCGCAGAGCATGAAGAAGACTGCGTGGCCGCTGAAGACCATGTCGCCGCATGTGATGTGCTCCGACGGCCGCAGCAGCACCTTGAGCGCGCGCGTGAACGCCCTGGAGATGCGAGCAGTCGACGTGAGTCACTGAGCATCCATCTGCACCGTATAGCTACCGATTTCGACCGCCGCACCTTGGGAAGACCGGCAGTGCCTTGTAGCGTCCGCCATCCGAAGTGAACTGCGCGATGCACAAGGGACTCGCGTCCGGCAGCGACGTCGCGGCCACGCACATGGCGCGCATGAGGTTGATGCACGCGAAGATGGAGCAGATGCGGCGAAGGATCAGCAGGCGCTGCGTAGTCATTCGTGAGCGTACGCGTGAACCATCCGCACACTTCGTCTGCAGCAGCAGTTACCAGCAGCAAACACGCACCCGAGGATGGAAGACGAGCAGCACCACGACCATACCAGTAACAGCGCCGAGGAACTGGTCCGGCAGGTGGAACCACGTGATGACGAACCGGCCGAAGATCCGCGTCGCGACGTATTTGAAGGTGTCGTGGCCGAGATCCGGCAGCGTCTTCTCGCCCGAGTCCTGATTGTCGAGGTTGAGGATGATGATGTTCGGGGTGCGCCAACTGCGAGAGCAAGCAGCAGCAGCAGCAGCAGTGTATCGTCACAGGTGACAAGCAAGTGAGCGTCAGCCGGTCGCCACATACTTGCATGCGATCCGCACAGAACGCCGCTTGTACGCACCCGGCGACCACCGCCGCGAGCGCATTAAGGTACGAGGTGATGAGCATCGCGAGCACCGCGAACGCCAGGCGCGAGAGGTAGGCGAAGCTGAACATCTCGGCGATGAAGCCCTGGCGGATCGCATGCTGCTTGACGAGCGCGAAGTGCTCCTCGACCTGGTCGTCCATGAACTCCTGCACCTCGAGCACCTTTTTCTCGACCTGCTCGCGCAACTCGCGGCCATCTTTGGAGAGCAGCAGCCAGCGCGCGCTGCCGATGACGGCGCCCACGAGCAGCAGCGCCATGGACACGATGAGCACGAAGCCCGACGGGTCAAACGCCGACACGGGGTGCACCTCCGACGCGCGGAACTGCGCGGTGAAGAGCCGCGTCCAGTCGTCCATCGTTTGTGGAGAGGTAGGATGTGAGCTGCTGATGGAACTGGGGGCTGTGCTTGAGCGGCTGCGCTTGAGGAGCGCTGCTCGCGGAGCTGCTCGTGCGGCTGAGAGGGCGAGGTGGATTGTGCCAAGGATTGCGGCTAATTTCAATTGGCTAGTGCCACGGTCTGTTGACTGTTAAGATCATCTGGATGGTGGCGCGAATGCGATTTCGCCACCGATCGCACTTTATCGAGCACTCATTTTTTGGCGGGAACCGAAAACTATTTTCCTGAAAAACAAGCTCGAACATGGCGGACGTCGTGATGGTCGCGAGCAACGCTTCCGAGGAGCCCACGGCGGTGGACACGGTCGCGAGCAGCCCCGTCACAGCTGATACTGCCGACGCATCGCCGAAGCCGAAGCCGCTGACGGCGCTGACGCCCGAGATCCGCTGGCACTGCGGCCCCACGGGACTGAACGAGGCGGTGCTCTCGATCGACTTCCTGCCCGGTCGCGCTGCTGCTGCTGCTGCTGCTGATGATGATGATGATGATGGTGGTGGTGGTGCTGGTGCTGGTGCTGGTGCTGGTGACGACGCGACACGACCAGCCACTGTGCTGGCAACCGGCGGCGCGGACAAGGAGATCAAGCTCTGGCGCGTGCGCGGCGACCTGCACGACCACTCGGGGCTCGAATTCGTCTTCTCGCTCTCGGGCCACGACCGCAGCGTCAACTGCGTGCGCTTCTCGCCGAATGGCGAGTTCCTCGCGTCCGCGAGCGACGACTCGACGATCATCCTCTGGACGCGCCCCAAGAGCGCGGCGGAGGACTGGGCGTGGGACAAGATCGAGTCCTTCAGCGACGTGGCACGCACGCTGCTCTCGTGCGGCCACAAGGGTGACATCACGGACCTCGCATGGTCGCCGGACTCGGCGTTCCTCTGCTCCACGTCTGTGGACAACTCGTGCGTGATCTGGAACACCGAGAAGGGCGAGGTGGAGGAGCGCCGGAAGGACCACACGCAGTACGTGCAGGGCGCGGCGTGGGATCCGCTCAACGAGTACCTCGCGACCGAGGGCAACGACCGCTCGTGCCGCGTGTACGCGCTCAACGGTTTCGACCCCGTGAGTCGCCTGAGCGCTAAGAAGGTGCCCAAGAAGTGCGTGTGCGTGCAGACGCTCAAGACGCGCGAGTTCCCTCCGGGCGCCGCGAGCACGACCGAAGACACCACCAGCCTCACAACTCCGTCAGCACCGGCGCAACAGACTCCAGCAGCAGCAGCAGCAGTAGCAGCAGCAGAGCCAAAGCAAGCAGATCCCAATGCAGAGCCCAACGCGAAGCAGCCAGCGCCTGCTGCCGCTGAGCCCGCGGCGCCGAAGCACCGCCTGTTCCTCGATGACACGTGCCCTGCGTTCGCTCGCCGACTGACGTGGACGCCCGACGGGAGCTACCTGCTCGCGCCGACCGGCACCTTCCGCGCAACGGAGGCGGCGTCGGCGGTCAACACGGTGTACGCGTTCGCGCGCGGCAACCTGAACGAGCCGACGCTGCACCTGCCCGGGCAGGAGAAGGCGTCGCTCGGCGTGCGCTGCAGCCCGCTGCTGTATGAGCTGCGGCGTGGCGGCAGCAGCAGCGAGAAGCCCACGCCGAACTTCTTCCAGACGCCGTTCCGCTCGATCTTCGCTGTCATCACGCTCAACACGGTCGTGATCTACGACACGCAGGTAGGTGCTCGTTTGCTGCTGCTGCAGGTGGTGGTGGTGCTCACAGCTTGTTCGGTCGCTCGCGTGTTGTCTTCTCGTAGCACCCGCACCCGATCTGCACGCTCAAGGACCTCCACTACGCAGACCTGACGGACGCGAGCTGGTCCAGCGACGGGCAGCTGCTGAGCATCTCGTCCATGGACGGCTACCTCTCGTTCATCAAGTTCCAGGACGGCTTCTTCGGGGCTCCGGTCCCGCGAGCAGGTGCGTGAGTGCGTGTGTGTGCTGAAGGTCCGATCCGGAACCGCAGACGATCTCACCAGCCTCCTGTCGTTGTCGTCACCACCAGCGCATGCCGAGATGAACCAGCAGAAGATGCGCGCCATGTTCGCGACGCCCAAGCTCGCGCGCAAGAAGCACAAGGCGGTTGCCGACGCGGACGCGAACGGCGCGGGGAAGGCGGCGAAGAAGAAGCTCAAGGTGACGACACCTGCTGTGCGGAAGAAGGCGGCGGTTGGCGACGCGTCCGCCGCTGTCGCTACTGCTGCTGTTGCTGCTGCTGCTGCTCCGAGCAGCACGCCGCCGCCGCCAGCCAGTGGAGGCGTCAACACCCTGCAGGTGCGCAAGAAGCGCACGATCACGCCCGTACTCGTGCAGCCGTCCGCTGTCGCTCCTGTGGCACCACCGCCAGCGACTGCCCCGCCGCCCGTCCCCACGGCGCCGTCGGTGGCTTCGCAGGACGCACAAGGAGACGCCATCAGCGAGGACTCAGAGCCCGGCGAGCCGATCCTGGTTTAGTGGATAGAGGGGAGCGTGATACACCGTAAGATGTCAAAGTGGTTGTCGCTCGCTTCGAGAGGCGGGTGCTAGTTAGAGGTGCGCCTTGCCGCCGTCACCACCGCCCGGCAGCTCAAACGCCTTGATGGTCTTGAAGAGCAGGAAGTAGCCGTACGTGGCGCCTAGGCCGCCGAGCAGCAGGATGTTGAGCCAGTGGAGCGCCGAGTGGCTCTCGGGCGCCGAGAGCTGCGCGCGCAGCAGCGCGAGCGCCTGCAGCGAGAAGCAGATGCAGTACGCCTGGCAGAACGTGCGGCGCACGAGCGCGTCGCTCACCTGGCGCGTGCGCCACACGAGCCAGCCCTGCGCGAGCGTGAGCGCGCCTGCGCGTCGTGCGTGAGCAAGAAGAGGGAGAGAGAGAGTGTGTGTGTGAGAGAGAGAGAGAGTGAGGGAGTGGAGCTGCCACATACTAGCAGTCGGTACAAGCACAAGGTGCGCACCGTAGAGCCGCACGAACTCGTGCGCGAAGTGCGTGTTGTTGGCGTCGCCGAGGATCGGCGAGAGCAGCGAGTGCGGCGTGAGGAAGCAGAAGGCGCCTGAGAGGATCGCGACCGCCGCGTGCGTCGCGAAGAGCCGGTCGAGCTGCCGGCGCACTTCCTGCATCTCTTGGCCTCTACCTGGCGCTTTGGCTCGCGTCAACTGGCGAAGCGGTCCGCGTGGAAGTCCCGCCGATCTTCGAGTAGAAAGCTTCGACGCTAGACGGTGTAAACTTTCTAACTGTTAAGAACTGTCATTTTACTCATTTTCGATCTGGAGCTCAAACAGCAAGATGGCGGTGCTGTCCCGCGCGCTGCCCTCGCGGCTGCTGCCCCCCGCTCTGCTGTCGCTGCTGCTGCTGGCGGTTGGCCTGCTCATACCCGCGGACGCGCTGCATGTGACGGTGCCGAAGGCTGGCGCCGAGTGCTTCTCTGTGGACGCGCCGAGCTTCAAGCACGGCGTGTCGCTCAACTACGAGGCGCTGCACGGCGTGGCGGGTGAGCTGCGCGCGCAGCTCACGGACGCCAAGGGCGGCACACTCTTCGAGCAGTCGGGCCCAACGGGCCGGTACGCGGCGCCCGTGGGCGACGGCGCGGGGCGCCACACCGTGTGCTTCCGCAACGAGGTCGACGCCGTGGGCGACGTCATCGTCGGCTTCTCCTTCCACGCGGACGACCCGAGCCACGAAGTGATCTCGAACGCGGACGCGGCCAAGATCAGTGCGTAGTTGCTGTGGTGTTGCTGTTGTGTGGGATGCCGAATGATATGAACGTTCCATGTGTGTGTGTGTGGCTGTCAGAGCAAGTGCAGGAGCTCGAGGACCTCGTGTACGAACTCTCGGTGAACCTCGACACCGTCAAAGACACGCAGGAGTACATGAAGGCGATCAAGCAGTACCATCTCCAAGGTACGCGCTGGCCACTGCATCAGCTCCTGCGAGGCTGCTGCCGCCGCTACTGACACGCACACCACCACACCTGCTGCTGCTGCTTCCTGCCAGTGATCACGAGCACGCACAGCCGCATCATGTGGTGGACGTGCCTCGAGGCAGCCGTGCTGCTCGCGCTCTCGGTCTGGCAGCTCGCGTTCCTCAAGCGCACGCTCGAAGTGCGGCGTCTGCTGTGAGAGCTGGCGCATACAAAGATCAAGTATAATACACCTGGTCGCCATTGCCTTGACTCCCAGCCGCACATTATTGCTCACACGTCGCAGAGGACACCATGAGCTCGGCACTGGCGACGCTGCGGGCGCGCGGGATGCTGGCGGCCACCACGCACCAGAACGCGGGCGCGGCGCTGGACGCGCTGTTGCAGGGACCATCAGCGACAGCTGCGGGCGTCTACTGCGGCTTCGACCCGACCGCCGACTCGCTGCACCTGGGCAATCTGCTGCAGGGCATCGCGCTGCGCCACTTCCAGCGCGCGGGGCTGCGGCCGATCCTGCTGGTGCGCGCTGGCTGACTACGATGACGCTGCATGCACGTATTGCGCTCAAAGCAGTGCTTGCTGGTGGTGATGCTGCAGGTGGGCGGCGCCACGGGCATGATCGGCGACCCGAGCGGCAAGTCGGAGGAGCGCGTGCTGCTCACGGACGACGTGGTGGCGCGCAACGCGAGCCAGCTGGTGGCGGGGCTCTCGCCCGTGCTGGACTTCGACTGCCCGCGCACGGGCGCGCTCGTCGTCAACAACGCCGAGTGGCACACGAAGATGTCGGCGGTCGACTGGATGCGCGACATCGGCCGGTGCGTTGCGCTGCGCCTGCGTGTGTGTGAGCGAGTGGCTGGTGCTGACGCTCGCCCTCCTGCGCGCGCAGACACTTCCGCGTGAACGCGATGCTGACGCGCGACAGCGTGAAGAAGCGCATGGACTCGGACCAGGGCATCAGCTTCCTCGAGTTCTCCTACCAGCTCTTCCAGGCGTACGACTTCTTGCACCTGTACCAGAGCCGCAACTGCGTCGCGCAGATCGGCGGGAGCGACCAGTGGGGCAACATCGCGTCGGGCTGCGAGCTGGTGCGCAAGAGCACGGGCAAGGTGAGGGCGGCAGAGTGCGTGACTGGGTGTGTCGGATGAAGAGGAGCTCATTCGCCCGTGCCCCCAGGACGTCTTCGGTGTCACACTGCCGCTGCTGACGACCGCGTCGGGCGAGAAGTACGGCAAGTCGGCCGGCAATGCCATCTGGTTGGACGCGCGCAAGACGTCGGTGGTGCGTTGGTTGGTACAAGTACGTGCGTGGTGCTCGTGATGGCCGGTGGCTGACGGGTGCTTGCGGCGTGTCGCCAGTTCGACTTCTACCAGTACTTCCTGCGCGCGGATGACCGCGACGTGGAGCAGCTGCTCAAGAGCTTCACGTTCCTGGCCGTCGAGGAGATCCGCGACCTCGTGCACGAGCACGACAAGGCGCCGGAGAAGCGCGAGGCGCAGAAAGTGCTCGCAGAGACCATCACGACGACGATCCACGGCGCCGAGGGGTTCCAGTCGGCGCTCGCGGCTACGAGCGTGCTGTTCAGCAAGTCCGCGGGGCAACCGCTGACGGCCGACCAGGTGCTCAGCATGGCGGGCGACGCCCCGGTCTTCCCGGTCGCTCGCGCCGAAGTCGTCGGCCGCCAGCTCGTGGATCTCTGCGTCCGCGTCGGAGCGGCCAAGTCCAAAGGTGCGGATCGCGTCGCTACCTGCGAGACGCTGCTGCTAGAGTCGACTCTGAGCTGGTGATTGTGTGTGTCGTCTGTGTGCGTCGCCTGCAGCCGAGTGCCGACGCCTGATCAAGGGCGGCGGCGTGTACGTCAACAACGAGAAGGTCGAGTCGGAGGTCCTGGTGGTCGCCTCGGACATGCTGCTCGACGGGAAGCTGCTGCTGCTGCGCACCGGCCGACGAAACAACTTCGTCGTCCAGGTACAGTAGCGTCGAGCAACGAGCAGCGCACCAGGCGACAGGCGTGCAGCATGAGCCAACAGACTGCAATAGAGCAACGTTACGCAGACTGGGATCTCTCACTTGCCTCGTGCTCTCGCTGCTGCTTCTGACGCCACTCGCTGCTGCTCCTTCAACAGCAGCATGAGCACATCTGTGGCGCGCACGACGCCTACTGTCGCGTCTTCTCCACGGAGGTACAGCCTGGACACCTTCGCGTCCACCATCTCGCAGATCGCGCTCGCAACAGAGCTCTCGGGAGAGATGCGGGGCAGCTCCCGGAGCTTCTCGGAGACCTCGCTCAACGCGCAGAACAGTGGCGACCGACTCGTCTCTCCTGGCACGACGCCCGACCAGATGGCGTGCGAGTGCGTGAAGAAGTCTCGGAAGTCCTCGCGGCTGCTCACACACACACGAGTGTGAGCTGACATACACAACGCCTTCGCTGCGCTCCGACCACCCTCGCACCTCAACAGCTTGCAAGGGCCGCCCTTGAACCCCACCGCCATCCCAGCGAGCTTGCGTTCGCTCATCGCAGCGAACGCTTCGCATACGGATACCTGCGACGCGCTCACGCTCGCAGGCAAAGCGAAGAAGGACGGGAACGCTCGGAGTGCGTGGCGCTCCCTCCCATCTGCGCCACACACAACACGCAAGTAGTTAGTGCACTCTACTACAGAAGATGCTCGCCGTCTTGAGTGGATGGCGGGGCGCACTGAAGAGCGTCAGGTCCTCTTCGACCCACTCGAGCAAGCTCTGCATCGTGAACGTCCCCAGCAGTAAGCTGTTGGGGTGCTCCGCCGTGTCCGCGACCACCGCGACGCTCTCGGCGCCGCACGCGAACCGCAGGAGCACGTTGAAGAACGGCTCGTCCTCTCTGATGCACCGAGAGTGTTCGCAGAAGTGCATCACGTCTCGGAGCGAAGACCCGCCGAGCTTCCGCATCGCCCGCTCGATGTGGAAGCTCGTCGGCTCGTGCGGCAGGAAGTGCAGGAAGTAGCTGAGAGGAGAGAGGCAAGCAGGTCACGAGATCCGTTCGATGAGGAACCACAGTGTCAAGACTCGATCTGGCAGGCTGCGAGCATTCCTCACCGGAGGAAGTCGCCCGTCGCCAAGCACCAGCTGTAAGCACGAACTGGCGAGGCTGCAGAGGTCCCAGACTCGAACACAACCGCTGCATGCGTCCCCGCCTCGACCATCGCTCGCAGCGTTTGCGCGCAGTTGGCATCGGAGTGGCTCTCCACGCGCGTCTGCTGCCAGAAGCGCCGGTAGGCTCGCGCCTGCGCACACGATCCGAGGGCAGGTCAGTGCATCGAACATCAGTCGAAGAAGACACAACTTCGTACCCTCAGAGTCCACAAGAGCGAGTCCTGCGGGGCGATGCAGAACATGGACGAGCTCCTCGTCAGCGTCTTCGCCTTGTCTGCTGCTGGATGTCCAGCGCCGCTTGTAACATCGAGCTGGAAGCTGCTGCCGTTGAGCGGTGGTAGCGCGTGGGTCGAGTGCATGTGCTGCAGCTCACGGTCGCAGCTCTCAGTGAACTCTGTCGACGACGGAGGAACGACCTCGTGAGGTGATGGTGGCGGTAGTCTGCGCTTCGTGACGGATGCAAACGCACCTTCAACGAGCTCCTGGAGGTCGTGCAGGTACCCGCTGACATGAGCGCTCGTGAAGCACGCGTCATAGACCTCTCGCACCGACATGGTCTTGTTCTCGTCCTCCGCCCACAGCGCTTTCTGGCGCAGCATCTCGAGGTCGGCAAGCGTCTCTCATGCACACACACACACACACACACACACACACACACCTATGACGAGAGCAGGCGCACTGACCTCCAAGGTGCTCACCACCTCGGTCGGGATCTCAGCGGCGAGGTTGAACACGAGCTGCAGCGCCAACAGGAAGTCCCGGAGCATCGTGCGCTTCGACTCGGCAGTCAGCTGCCCCACTGAATCCGCGTACAACCGCAGGAGGAACGTGATCTTGGTGTACACGTCGGCTCTCATCATGAGCGCCATGCCGCAGAACACTTGATGCGCGCACGCGAACGGCTTCGCGTCGTCCGTCTCGTCCATGAAGAACTCGAAGTGCGGCTCCGCGTCCGCCACGAGCATGCCGAACACTTCCTCGAACTGCTCGAAGTCCAAGTGGCGCGAGTATACTCCTGGTGGTGGTGGGGGTGGAAGTAGTGGCTGAGCCTGGCGAGACGTAGGAGAGGTCTTGTTGGCACCACCATTGACACTTGCTCTTCGAACTCGCTGCTTGTACTCGCCATCGTCGTCATCTTCGTCGTCGTCGTCGTATCGACCAACGGAGCCGCGGAAGATCTGCACGCACTCATCCAGCTCTCGCCTCGAGTGTCCGATGTACTCTGCCAGCAGCTCCCGGTGCAGCGGATCGTCGACACCTTCGGAGCTCAGCGATGCGCCCATCGTTCTGCGTGCAAGTCCTTCAAAGGCACCACAAGCTTTCTACAGCAACTTGCATCAACTACGAGGAAACTGCTGCTGCCGGAGCTCTTCCTCCTGCATGTGCTGCTCCTGGGCAGGGCAAAGCAAGGACGGAAGGACGAACGTGACAGCAGCGAACCTTCGTGGGCGGAGTCCTGCATACAAACCCCTATATACAAACGTGGCATTGCCTAGTCTGGCAATTTTAGCCATACGGGCTAACGTGCTCGCCTTCCTGTTCTACTACCGTCGCAGTAGGCACGGGCTACTATGTGGACACGATTCTGGCTCATCATTCGATCACTGCTGTGGCTGTCCACGCACTTGGAGGTTCGCAGCGTCGGTTCACCTTCCGCGCTGCACGTTTGTCGGTCGGGGCTGGTGGGTGATAACAAGTGACCCGAATTGGTAGATGTTCTTGGCTGCATTCGTCTCAAGCCTTCAGATGGTCCTGCAGGCGCTGGTGCTGGAGCGGAGGGTCTGTCTGGAGGTTATGACTTGACCGGTTCTCTTCTGTCGCACGCTGAGCTGCTCGAGTTGCTCGAAGCAGCACAAACACTGATGGCTCGCCGGGAACTCGTCGACGAGGAGAGCTGTGGCGCGTGCGCGAAGGGCTTTGCGAAAGCCTTTGACGGACGCTTTCGGGTGGCCGTGCAAGCGATCCTGAAAACCCCAGTCTCCGAGAGCGACGACCACGTTCTTGTCCCGTCGAGGTACGATCTTCTTCGCGGCCGCAGCGAGCGCCATCTGTCCGAAGCGATGCCGAACAAAGAGGTACTGTCGAAACGCGTTCTTGAAGCAGAAGTCGATCATGAAGGTTGCGACGCGCCACACAAACCGAAGCCACATGAAGAACAGATCGTAGGAAGCAATCTTAAACGACGGTGTGTGCTCGATCACTTCTTTATAGGCTTTGTTTCGCCGACGCAGCGCCAGCTCCCACGCGGTCGAGTGGTTGAAGTGTGCGTTGTGCCGGTACTTACGCGTTCGAACAGATCGGACCACTGCAGCTGGTTCACGGCTTGTTTGGCGCCGGTTGTGAGTCCTCTTGCGCTTGCGCTTGCGCTTCTTTCTTCCTCTCTTCCGCTTCCTGGGGTTTGATTGAGCGACATGGTGGTGCTCTGGAGCCGCTGTTTCGATGCGGCGGTACGACGTGCACATCGATTGGACGCCAGGATCGACACCGATGACTCGGTAGACCATGAAGGTGTCTGGTAGCGAGTACAGCGGAGCGGCAGTCTGGCGTGCTGGCTTGGTCAGAAGCACAGAAGCAGAAACACTGTCTGTCGTGACTTCGCCAGAAAAGCGTTTTGTCGTTGTGTCGAAGCGGTGTATGAGACCAAAACCCGTCCAGACGCGCTCTGGGAAGATCGTGAAGCTTTCCCTGACAGGGTTCATGGCGGAGAGTTGTCCGCGAACGAACTGGAAGTGTACCATCACGAACAGGCAGAGGTTTTGTGTCGCGAACAGGTGCGCGCTGACCTCGTGGATCGTCGTCACCAAGAGCACAATGTGTTGAGGTGTATAGCTCGTTGAGATGGGCAGGAAGGAGTACCGGCGAGGCAACTTGAGTGCCTCCTCAGCAGATAGACACTCTGCTTCGACTTCGACGACGCGCAGCATGCCGTTCATGGCTCAAACGAAGTGGCCGAGGTACTGCTTCAGGTTGGCTGGTGATGGCGGGATCACCAGCCACTGGAGCAAGTCTGCGGGGCAGTCAACTTGGGACAGGGAAAGCGCAGGCTTGAGTGGCGCGGCCGTGGTGTCTACCTGCGCGAGTGCGATGGAGATCTTCCACCCCTCGTCCCGACTGATCTCGAACCACCAGCAGATGAAGGGCACGAGCCGCTTGAGGAACACGGCGACGACGTGGTTTGTCGCGCTCGTCCCCATTATCCTTGCTAGAGGCTCGATGGTGCGGGCGATGTGCGTCGCCGGCGGGGGCGATGCGTAAGCTGGTAGTTCGCGAGCCACCTCAAGCGACAGCATGTCAAAGTGGGCTCGTGTGCTTGGATTACTGCTGCGCTCTTGGTTGTACAGCTGGATCGTGTTGCGCAGGTCCGGGTCCTACCACTCTAGCGACCCTTGCTGAACATCGGCACCGGTAATGCAGTGACAGAACAGTGTTTGGTCGATTTTTGGGGGAGGTGACTGCCGGTGAAGCAGTCGGAACACGTGGAGGTTCGCTAGGTGCGGCGCCTCCACGTGACCCAGACTGAGTGCGCGAAATCTGAGTGCGATCTCGCTCCGGATTGGCGCGCTCGTGCAGATCGTGGATAGCTTGCATTTGACCGAGGAGTAGTCGTAGGCCGTCGCAGAATCGTCTGTTTGTCACTGTGGCATGGAGAGTGGGCTGTGTGCGCAAATTGGAGAATGAGGTCAGGAGCGACTGATGCTCGACGCCGTCGCGAGCGAGCAACATCTTTGAGCAGGCACCCGCCTTGGCGCAGCTCTCCACCACCACTCATTCCACTCATTCGAGTCGTTTCGTGTGTGGTTTCGCGTTTCCGGCACGAGTCGCGCAGAGGCCGCCCCACCAAACTCAAGTCTGGTTGCTCTCCCATTTTTGCATGGCTTAAGTATCGGGAAGTCCCACTCGAATCCCACTTGCCTTTTGTATACCGAATGTATCCAAGTCGATGGATTCGTGTGCGTCACGCGAACTTGTGTACCACATTGAATTCGTGTATCACCAGTCGCGCACAGCACTTTGAAACGACGACACTTCCTGCACTGAGCACGAGCACGAGATCGATCAAGCATGGGCGGAGAGTCCCAGCCACTGCTGCCCAAGTCCAAGAAGCAGCAGTCCGAGCGCGATGATCGTCGCGAAGGACCGGCGATCCACGACACTGTGTGGGAGGAGTTCGTGCACCTGTCGGGCATGGCGGCGCAAGTGAGTCTCGCGACCGTTGCGCGCGTCGCGCTCACGTCCATCGACGCGATCTACCTGGGGCACCTCGGCGTGAAGGAGCTCGCGGCGGCTTCGCTCGCGCAAGTCTGGACCAGCGCGCCTCTCATGGCTGTCTGGGCGTCCGCGTCCGCGCTCATCACGGTGCGCTCTTTGCTCCGGGAGTCGACACCTCGATGCAAGCACCCAAGCTAACGCTGCATCTTTGTGCGTCTGTGTAGCTCTGCGGACAATCGTGGGGTGCTGGCAACCGCGAACTCACGGGCGTGTGGCTCCAGTTCGGGCTGCTGCTCACGAGCGCGCTCTCAATCCCGGTCTTCGTCTGGTACTGGTGCCTCGGGTACGTGCTCGAGTACTCGACAGACGACGAGGAGGTGGTCGCGCTCGCCGCCACGTTCTCGCGGGTCACATCCTTCGCGATCTTGCCGTCGCTCATCTACGCCTGTCAGAGGTACTCTTGCTGCTGGTGTTGGTGTCGCCATCGAGCTTGGTCGGCTACTTGCTGATCCTTGTTGCGTATTCCTCTCCGTCGTGGCTCACAGGCAGTACCTCCAGGCGATCGGGATCCTCATGCCCACGACTGTGGTCGGTGTGACGTCGATCTGCCTCGCAGCTGCCACGAACTACCTCTTCATCTACGGCGTCGCGGGACACGGCGGTCTGGGCTTCGTCGGCTCGCCGCTCTCCACGGTCTTCGCGTCGTGGTTCCAGCCGCTCGCGCTCTTCGGCTACTGCTTCGTGTACCGCAAGCACCACCTGCGCGCGTGGGGCGGTTGGGACCGGCGCGCGCTCACGCTAGACCGCTTCAAGGCGTTCGTGGCGATCTCCGGGCCGATCTCGGGCAACTCGTTCGTGTCGAACCTCGCGAACGCGCTCGTGTCGCTCGTGGCTGCCAAGCTCGGCGCCGAAACGATCGCGGCGAATGCCGTCATCTCGGGCATGTGGGGCCTGCTCTGGGCGCTCTTCTGGGGCTACGGCTGCGCTACACAGGTGCGCGTGGCCAACTACCTCGGCGCAGCGGATCCGCGGCGCGCGCAGCAGGTGGCGAAGCTCGGACTGCTCTGCACCGCGGCGGTAGTGGCGGTGCTGGCGTTCGTGACGAACCAGCTCGACCGCGACGTCATCGCCGTGTACACGAGCGACGAGGCGCTGCTGCGCGCGTGCACGGAGGTGCTGCCGATCTTCATCTGTGCCTTCGTGGTCGAGTCCTTCGAGATGCTTTGCGGCAGCGTGCTCACGGGCATGAGGTGCGTCGTGATAGGCGTCGTGGTTCTTGCTGCAGCACCAGTGTGCACCTATATCACACCTACGTTCGCCCACGTTCGCTGTATGCGTGCAGCCAGGTGAAGGTGAACTTCGTGACGAGCACGATCGCTACATGGTGCATCAACCTGCCGGTGGCGTACGTGGGCGGCATCGTGCTCGGCGCGGGCTTCCCGGCACTCTGGATCGGCGTGCTGGCCATGGAGGTCTTCAAGCTGCTCACGTACGCGCTCTGCCTCGCACGCGTGGACTGGGCCGCCATGTCGGCGCGCGCCGTCATGGCCATGGAGGTGGCGCCGGAGCAGACGCCCGACGACGTCGAGGAGAGCGCCGTCAACTACATCACGGCCGTGGTGCGTCCTGTGCTTCTAGCTGTTGGTGGCGGTGGTGTGTGGGTGGGTGGGTTAACGTTCATGTGCGATTTACAGGTGGGGTCGCAGCCCACAGGCTTCATCGCGTCGCTGCCCGAGCCACGCACCCCGCCGCTCTCGACGCCATTTGCGCGCCAGCGCAAACTCGCGAAACTCGCGCGGCGCTGCAACTCACATGAGCCGGCTCGCTCGGTGCTTTGAACTGTTGTCACGCGTATCGGGTCGTGTGACGAGGGTTCCTGTAATGAACACGACTTGATACAACCTCGATACAATGACATCTGACAAGAAAATTACGAAAGCAAATATTTCGGACTATTCGGTTGAACAAAATATTATTCAAGAACTGTAAGTTATACAACGGTCGTTTGATATTATGCGGAAAAACTTCAAAAGTTTTAGTATGTCAAGGTTCGTGTAAAGAACGCAACCGCATCGCGGCAGGCTTTGACACCATTCGTCCGGGCGTTGCTACGATCCTGGAGCTTGGCGCCAGCAGGCGGTGGCTTGGTGTTGTGTGTTTGTGAATGGCCCCGATGGTGCATTTGAAGAGGTGTTGATCTATACTCGGGATTGGTATTGATTATTGTAATCAGAAACGGCATGTATTTACATCGTGTGTTCAAGGCAACTTGGCCGAACGTTGAGTCAAATGATAAATGTGAAAACTACAATCATCATTACTCGGTTGTTTGGAGGGATCGAGGGGGAATTATGTAAGCTTGGTGTGTTGTGGTCACGATAGTGTTGGTTACAGCTTCAACAGCTCACGGGTTCGATAGAGTAGGGGTTAAGGGATACACAATTGGCACATCGATCACGACGAGAATCGATGCGAGGCGTCTATAAACTGATGACAAAAAATACAATATGCTGGATATTCTATATTCCCGTAGAAAGATTTGAATAGTTCTACGGTAGTATTCGCTTTTGGCAACAAGACCTTTTCGGGATCAGTGTTAACATCGGCAGAACCTGTTAATAACCCTCAAATAACCCTCGGTGTAACCTTGGGTTATCTCAACAACAGATAAAATCGAGTGTTTTGCATAACCCAAGTAGAAAAGAGCAATGCATGGAGGCCGTGGGGAGCAGGAGCCCGTGGGCAAGTGGGCGCAGCGCAAGGAGGCGAAGCGCAACATGTACCTCACGAGCACGGACAACGTGCGCGTGACGTCGCGGCGCGCCACTGGCGGCTCGAGCTCGGCGGTGACCGCGCAGTGCCAAAAGTGCCTCAAGCTCGGCCACTGGACGTACGAGTGCAAGAACGACGCCATCTACCTCAAGCGCGCGTCGCGCACGCAGCAGCTCAAGCACCCGCAGCTGCGCCAGCCGTTCAACGAGGACGTGCCGCCCGGGGCGGACAAGGAAACGCCGAAGGTGGAGACGACGAAGCCGAAGAAGAAGGCGATGGCCGAGAAGAAGCGGAAGAAGAAGGCAAGCAGCAAGAAGCGCAGGAAGCGCGAGTACAGCAGCAGCAGCAGTGACGACTCGGACTCGGACTCGGACTCGAGCGGCTCGTCGTCTGACTCGGACTCGGACTTGTCGCGAAGCAGCAGAAGCAGCCGCAGCAGCTCGTCGGCTTCGTCTTCCTCCTCCTCATCGTCGTCGTCGTCGGACGACGACAGCTCCAGCGAGGACGAACGCGACCGCAAGCGCCGCTCGAAGAAGCGCCGAAAGGACTGAGGCGACCGACGCACACGACGAGCGGCGCCATAGTGTAGACAAGCAGCCTCCCGCCCTCAACCAGCAAACCCAACCACCGCCTTCCGTTCGACCGTATGACTCTCTCTTTCTCTTACTCGCAAGCGACTGCTGATCTGCTGATCTTGCGCGGGTCACGCCTGGCTCCGTCTCGCCAGTCTGGCGTCGCGCGTGGCGTCGCACTGCACTTGCTGCTTACTTACCACGAGCCGCCGAACTCCGACTTGGTGTTCACGAAGAGCTCAAAGTCCCACTTGGTGTCGATCTTGACGGGCTCGCTGATGTGCACGCCGTCGGCGCCCACGCGCGAGAACTGAATGCGGTTGATCGAGCGGCAGTCGCGGTAGAAGCACACGCGCATGCAGTCCTCGAGCAGCTTGCGCGCCTCGGCCTCCGACAGGTCCGGCCGCCAGTACTTGCGCAGCAGCGGCATGCCGAGGTGGTGGCCGAAGCCCGTGGCGATGAAGTCGCCCTCGAACGCCAGGCCGATCATGTTGACCTGGCCGAGGAACGGCGCGCGCGTCTCCGGGTGCAGCCCCGCGACCACGACGGTGTTCCAGAGCGGGTCGAACTTGTTGCGGCGGTGGTAGAGCAGGCGCTGGAGGTAGTGGTAGATCTCGGGCGCCGTCAGGTCGCAGCCGTCGTCCTGGTTGAAGTCGTACACCTCGAGCTCGTCGAGCTTGTCCTTGATGAACTGGAAGTCGCTGAAGTCGCCGCCGGCGCCGAGCAGCGTCGTGTTGTGCACGGACGTGAGGCGGCGCTGGTCCGTGAAGCGCGCCAGCGAGCCGTAGGAGCCGAGCGTGTCAGCGGCCATGAGCACGCCGCCCGCGTACTTGAGCGCGATCACGGACGTGCCCGTCACGATGGGCGACTGCGTGCGCTGCATGCTTGCTTCGTGCTAGACTTCTCTCTTCGTCGCCGAGCTTGAGAGCTTTTAGCTTTTTGCCCCCTTCTTCATAATGCGATCTTGTCCCGAATAAGTACGAATATGAAGTGTGCCACCTCATTAAGTGGTGTGACGCACTTGTGTGGTTCTGCTTCCCTATTACATACGAAATTCTCGAACAGTTTGGCTCGAAGGATCGGCATTTCGCGATCCGAGCAAGCAGTCCACAAGCATGAAGGTCGCATCCGCGCTCGCGCTCTCGGCGTCCGCGCTGCTGCTGCTGCTGGGGCTGCCGCCGCAGCGAGTGGCAGCTGCCAGCGACGTGCCTGTCACTTCTACCAGCGACGATGCGGCGCCTGCTACTGAGGCGCAGCACGCGGACGACACGCAGCGCCAGCGTGCGCTGCTGCAAAAGGTGCAGGAGCTGGCGACCCACGGCCTCTTCGTGGAAACCTTCGAGGAGGAGGAGCTCTTCGACGGCCGCCGATGGTTCCGCAGCACGCACGAGAAGTACGCCGGCCAGGAGGCGGCCGTGGACGAGTACACGGTGCGCACGGGCCACGTGTCGCCCGACAAGGGACTCGTGCTCGACGCCCCCGCCAAGCACTACGGACTCGCCGTGAAGCTCGACGCGCCGCTGTACGTCGACGGCTCGGATGCGCACAAGGAGCTTGTCGTGCAGTACGAGGTGAAGCTGCAGAAGGGGCTCTCGTGCGGCGGTGCGTACGTGAAGCTGCTGCGCGCGGACATGGTGACGGACTTTCGCGGCTTCTCGGACGCGACGCCGTTCGTGGTCATGTTCGGCCCAGACAAGTGCGGCTCGAGCGACAAGGTGCACTTCATCTTCCAGCACAAGAACCCGGTCACGGGCGTGTACGAGGAGAAGCACCTCTCGAGCCCGCCGCAGTCCAAGTCGGACCGCCTCTCGCACCTCTACACGCTCGTGGTGCGCGACGCCGACAACTCGTACGAGGTGTTCATCGACCAGAAGTCGGTGTCCAAGGGCAGCTTGCTCGAGAACTTCGTGCCGGCGGTGGTCCCGGAGAAGGAGATCGACGACCCGAACGACTCGAAGCCGAGCGACTGGATCGATGAGGCCAAGATCCGCGACCCGAACGCTGTCAAGCCGGGCGACTGGGACGAGGACGCGCCTGCGCGCATCCTCGACGCGGACGCCGTGCAGCCGGAAGGCTGGCTAGAAGACGAGCCCGCACTGGTCGACGACCCGAGCGTGACGAAGCCGGAAGACTGGGACGACGACGACGACGGCGAGTGGATCGCGCCGCAGATCCCGAACCCGAAGTGCGAGAGCGCGCCAGGCTGCGGCAAGTGGGAGCGCCCGACGAAGGCGAACCCGGCGTTCAAGGGCAAGTGGTACGCTCCGCTGGTCCCGAACCCCGCGTACAAGGGCGAGTGGGAGCCGCGCAAGATCCCGAACCCGGCGTACTTTGAGGACGCACACCCGGCGCGACTCGACCCGATCGCCGCGCTCGCGGTGGAAGTGTGGACGATGTCGGACGGCATCACGTTCGACAACTTCTGGCTCGGCAACGACCTGGCGAAGGCGCAGGAGTTCGCTGACGCGACGTGGGTTCCGAAGCACAAGCTGGAGACGGAGGAGCAGGAACGACAGCGCGAGAAGGAGCGGCGCGAGCTGGAGGAGCGCAAGGCGAAGGAAGGCGGCTTCTTCAACTCGGTGGAGGCGCTCTTTGGCGACTTTGTCGAGTTCTCGAAGGCGAACCCGGCGGCGGGCATCGGCTCGGCCGTGGTGGTGCTGGTGCTCCTGTTCGTCTCGGCGTTCTACGTGTGCTGCGGGAAGGCGGAGGAACTTCCTGCGGACGAGAAGGACAGCGGCGCTGAAGAGGAGGAGGAGAGCGCTGACGACGGTGTGCAGACGGAGGAGAAGGAGGCTGTGGCTGGCGACTCGGGCGACGAACAGAAGCTGCGACAGCGGAAGAAGAAGGCGCCGAAGGCCAACTAGGGGGAAGCGTTCGTGCTGCGCCTCTCGCTGGACGCGCTCGCCTTGCTCTGTCTGGGGACATAGTGGCACCATGCACTAATCTATGTGAGCAACGCGCAGCCAACATGACGAAGCGCGACGCGATCTTCATTCTATCTACTGCGACGCTGGAGCCAATTCGCTGACTGGTTCGGCGGGGTAGCTACTCGTTGCTGTTGCTGTCTAGGACCACATTGTTCATCTCTGACTCGTTTCCCAGTCCTTCGGCTGGTACACAGGCGCCGTAGACTTTGGCAGCGGCGTGTTGCCCAGGATGATGTCGGCCGCCTTCTCCGCGAGCATGATAGTCGGGCCGTTGAGGTTGCCGCTCACGATGTTGGGCATGATGGACGCGTCGACGACGCGCAGGTTCTCGAGTCCGTGCACGCGCGTCTGCGGGTCCACGACCGTGTTCTCGTCCACGCCCATGCGGTTCGTGCACGATGGGTGGTACGCGCTCTCGGTGTGCTGGCGCACCCACGCGTCGATCTCGGCGTCGGTCTGCACATCCTGCGCGGGCGAGACCGCGTCGCCGCGGAGCTCGTCGAACACCTTCTGCTCGAAGATCTCGCGCGTGAGCCGCACCGCCGCGCGGATGTCGACCACGTCTTGCTCCGTGTCGAGGTAGTTCGGCTCGATGACCGGGTGGTCGCGCGGGTTGGCGCTGCGGAGCTTGAGGAAGCCTCGGCTCGTGGCGCGCATCGGCGAGCAGTGCGCCTGGAACGCGTGGTACGCTCCCGGCGTGAGCTGGCCCGTGAGCGAGCCGGGCAGGAAGTGGTACTGCAGGTCCGGGCAGCGCTTGCCCGGTGCGCTGCGGATGAACCCGCCGGACTCGAGGTGGGCGGACGCGCCCATGCCCGTGCTGTTGAAGAGCCACTCGAGCGCGATCCCGACCATGTTGTGCGGGTACTTCCTGCTCGCATCGAGAGCCACAAGAGTCAGCCTCGAGTGATCAGATCGCTCAAGAGGGTGACCGCTCAGACGTACCAGGTGGCGTTATGCAGCGTGATCGGCTTCTTGCACTTGTACTGGATGTACAAGTCCAAGTGGTCTTCCATGTTCTGGCCGACCGCCGGCAGGTTGTGCACGACTGGGATGCCAACCTCCTTCAGGTGCTCCGCATCACCCACGCCAGAGAGCATCAAGAGCTGCGGCGAGTTGATCGCGCCGCCAGAGAGGATGATCTGCGCTCGCACAAAGCAACACACATGCGTTAGAGCACACGAGACAGCAAGAGCGTCATCACAAGCGCACGCACCTCCTTCGCTGCGCGGTACTGCGCCTTGGTCTTGGTCTTGTTGTTCTCCGTGTCGATGCCGACCGCGCGCTTGCCCTCGAAGACGATCTTGTTCACGAACGTGTCCGTGACGATAGTGAGGTTCTTGCGGGACGCTACGGGATGCAGATACGCCGACGCGGCACTCCAGCGCTTGCCCTTGTGGATCGTCATGTCCATCCACCCGAAGCCCTCCTGCTGGAACCCGTTCATGTCCTCCGTGTACGGATAGCCCGCCTGGATGCCCGCCTCGATGAACTTCTTGAAGAGCACCTGGTCCTTCTGCGAGCCACGCGTGACGTGCAGCGGCCCGTCGCCGCCGCGGTACTCGTCCGGTCCGAGTTCGTGCGTCTGCGCCTTGCGGAAGTATGGCAGGCAGTCGGCATAGCTCCAGCCGTCGGCGCCACTCGCCTGCCAGTCGTCGTAGTCGTACGCGTGGCCGCGGATGTAGACCATGGCGTTGAGCGAAGAGGAGCCGCCGAGTACGCGCCCGCGCGGCCACGGCAGGCGGCGGTTGTCCAGGTTCTTCTGCGGCTCGGTGTAGTAGAACCAGTTGTACTTGTCGTCCGCGAGGTTGAACGTGAGCGCCGCGGGCATCTGGATCTTCCATGAGTCCCATTTGTTCACGTCGCTCGGGCCGGTCTCCACGAGCAGCACGCGGTGGCTCGGGTCGGCGCTCAGGCGGTTCGCGAGCACGCAGCCAGCCGAGCCACCGCCCACGATCACGTAGTCGAACTCGTCGGTGGACGCCGCTGCGCGGGTGCTGAGCGCGCGCGTGGAGGTAGCGGCGCGTGTGGAGCGGCGAAGTAGCGAGTGGCGCAGCATCGTCGTCACCAGAGAGGCTCGGGAGCGGGAAGAGGTCGGTCGGTCGATGTGCGCTTGAAGCAGCGGATCTGGAAGTGAGCTCAACTCAATTGCCGATTCCGATCCGCCGACTTAGTGGGTGCCACAAGTCGCATACGGCGTGGGCCACACCAGCCAGCTGGAAATGTCACTATCAAAAAGATACGGAGCATACGGAGCACCAGTCAAAAGAAGGAAACTGATGAGCAGCTCATCATAGACAAACCTCTTGACGACGACGACGACGATGGACGCGCTGGAGGAGGAGCTGCTGCCGCAGCAGCCGGCGGCGGCGGCGGCAGCCGTGGCCAGCCGGCGGCGCTCCGGGCGCCTCGGGTCGATCGACGAGCTCCAGCGACACGCGGACGGCTCTCCCCAGCCCGCGGAGCTCGCGCAGGACGAGCGGCTGCCCGCGCACAAGCGGCGCATCGGCCGCATCGGCAGCTTGCGCGAGTTCCAGCAGCGCGCGCTCGACTACGAGGAGGCGCGCGGGTCGCCACCGCCGCCGCCGCACCGGCCGGGCGGCGCTGACTTCTCGCTCGCGGCGTTCGCGGCGGGCACTGCAGCTGCGGATGCTGACTCTTCTCCCTCGCCGCCGTCCCCGGTAACGAACACTGCGATCGACATCCGCGAGCTGCTGCGCTTCTCGCGCGGCAACTCGAGCGGCGCGAGCCGGAGCGCCGACTCGGACTCAGACTACCATCTTTTCGACCACCTGCGCAAACCGATAAGGCGCTCGCAGCGCTCGCGGTCCGTCGGCTCGCTCTTCGGCGGTGCGCGCTACAAACCCAAGAGCTTCGCCGAGTTCTACGGCCGCCAGGTCAAAGTGCTGAGCTTCCTCGTGCTGCTCGGCGTCATCGGCGGGCCGCTTGGCTACGGCATGCGACGGTACATACAGGATCAGAGTTGATGGCTGCATGTGGCATGTGCATGTTGCTGCTTGATGCTTGGTGGCCGCAGGCAGCTGACGCGCCAGCTGTCACTCTCTCCCCATGTGTTTACAGGTGCGGCGAGCTCATTCTGGCGCTGCGGCGGCTCGTCGTCGAGCTCGTGGACTCGGAGGTCGCCCAGTTCGCGATCTGGATGGCGCACACGGTCGCGTTCTCGCAGCTGGGCATCTTCATCACACGGCTGTCGCCTGTCGCAGCAGGTCTGTGCGGTGTTCCCTCCTCTTCCGAGCTGCTTCATGAACGTGTCCTCTTACCTACACTCACTCTGATGTGGTTCTGTGTGTGTTTCGACACGTGCGCGCGCAGGCTCGGGGATCTCACAGATGAAGTCCATTCTCACGGGCATCGACCCGCGCATGTATTTGCCTGGGTACTTTGACTTCGCGACGATGCTCGCGAAGCTCACAGCGCTGATCTGCTCCGTCGGCTCGGGGCTGGTCGTCGGCACGGAAGGCGCGTACGTGCACATCATGTCGACCGTGACGCACCACCTGCTGCAGCTGCCGTTCTACAGGTCGTTCAGCGCTCACCAGAACGCGCGCGTGCAGCTGCTCGCCGCCGCGTGCGCTGTCGGCGTGTCGTCCACGTTCTCGTCTCCGATCGGCGGCGTGCTCTTCTCCATGGAGGTCACGGCGACGTACTACCTCATGTCGAACTACATGAAGGCGTTCATCAGCTCGGTCGCCGGCGCGCTCATGCTGCAGCTCACGCTCGCGCTCGCGAACAACACATCTCGGGAGCGCTCGGGAATGATTCTCGAGACGTCGTTCCACCCGCACGCGTACTCGGTGTGGGAGATCCCGCTCTTCGTGGTGCTCGGCGCGGTCGTCGGCGCAGTCGCCACTGCGGGTGTCTGGGCTGTGCGGGTGGTCGCGGAGCGCCGCAGCGCGTTCAAGCAGTCCACCAAGCGCTGGAAGCAGCTATGCATCGTGTGGGTCGACCCGATCGTCGTCGCGATCGTCACTGCGGCGCTCACGTTCTTCCCCGGTGGGTTTGCGCGCAGCGCCTCCATGGAAGAGCTCACGGCGCTGTTCACGGACGCGGAGCTGCCGGAGAAGTGGCTGCACGTGTCCAAGTTCTACTCGCTGCCGATGCTGTGCTTCATCCAAGTGGCGCTCTTGCCGCTGTGCATCACCCTACGTCTTCCGACGGGTGTGTGGGTGCCGACGTTCATCGCTGGCGCCGCGCTCGGCCGTCTTTGCGGCGAAGCGCTCTCGCTCTCGCTTAACGTCGTCCCAGGTGCGTACGCGCTCGCAGGCGCTGCCGCGTTCGCCGCCGCGTCCACGCGAACGGTCTCTGCCGCTGTGATCACGCTCGAGATCACGGGCGAGATGCAGCTCATGCTGCCGATCTTCTGCGCGGTGCTGACGTCCATCGCCGTCTCCAACATGTGGAAGGAGAAGTCCGTGTACGACACGCTGCTGCTCGTGAGCGGGATGCCGTACCTACCGCTGCTGGACTTTGGCACGGACTTGTGCGCCGGCGACGTCGTCGAGCCGCACTTGGTGTACATCACGAAGCGCACGACGATCGCCAAGGTGTTGCTGGCGATCCAGCGGCTGCCGAACCAGGACCTGCCAGTGCTGCAGAACGAAGCCACGATGGTGCTCATTGGCGTGATCACGGGCTCACAGGCGAAGAAGCTCGTGCGGCACTACTACGAGGTCAACGGGATCGAAGACGTCGAGGTGGACTTGGGCGAGCCAGTGAAGAGCGGCGGCTCGAGCGGCTTCACGTGGGCCTCGATGAAAGACAAGCTCTCGTGGACGCGCGGCAACGGGATGGGCGGCCTGAACGGACTGCACTCGATCGACCAGACATACAGCGCGCTGTCGTGCAACCCGTTCTCGGCAGTCGGCGCCGGCGGCCCCGTGCCGTTCCTCATGGATGACGAGAAGATGCTGGCGCTGATGAACGAGAGCTGGTCCGACGAGAAGCGCGAAAAACTGCGCGAGACCCTCAAGATCACGAGCGGCGGCGTGTGCTCGATCCGGCCGATGGCGATGACGATCTCGAGCGCCACGCCGCTCGACGACCTGCACATGATCTTCACGATGCTGCGCTGCGACCACTGCTTCGTGTGCGACCAGGGCGCGCTCGTGGGCGTCGTCACGACCAAGGGGCTGCTCAATGCGGGGAGCTACGCGAGCAGCTGAGCGCTGAGTCGGAAGTCGCGTCCTGCATGTCATTCATCACTCTATAGGCGACCGGTGGTAATAATGAAAAATGGTCCTGCTACTCCCATGTGCTCGGCGGCGGCTCTGAACGACGGACCCCCTCTGCCAACTCACAGCAGCGCCACTGGCCGGCTGCGGCGGAACGTGAGGTAGATGGGCGACGCGGCGTGCGAGAGCATGCGGATGTTGGTCTCGAAGGACGACGCCACGATCGACTTCTTGTTGATCGCCACGAGCGCGTCGCCGACCGCGATGATGCGCGCGGCCACGGACGGACTCTCCGTGTTGTCCTCGAAGTCGATGAAGCCGCCGACCACCAGGTCGCCCTCTGTTCGCACCGTACACACACACACGAGCACGAGCTCGTCGTCAGTCCATCGAAAGCAAACAACGCAACAGACACGGACTCCAGCCACGTACTGTTCATGCGCAGCGACATGCCAAGCCCCTCCGGACGCTTGGGCACCGCGACGTCGTACACAAAATCCGTCTGCAGCGGCGTGAGCAGGTCGTTCATGACCGCAGCCACAAAGTCTGCGCGCAGCGTCGGGTGCAACCCCATGGTGCCGAGCACGATCGTGGCGCCGACGGTCTCGGGGATGTAGTGGCCGTAGAGGATGAACATCTCCATGTTCTCCTGCGGCAGCACCAGCGAGCCCGCGCACCGCGGACACTTGCGCTCCACCACGCGGCGGAACGACATGTCGTAGCCGCCTACGCGTACCACGAGCAGACACGCCTCGCACGCCGCCAGCAGCTGCACCGCGCGCGGCTCGCGCGCCACCATCATGTTGGGCGGCGTCGGCGTACGGTCGCGCGCGAACGGGTGCGCGGCGTACGGGTGCGGCGCGTAGGCGCCGGCGCGCATCTCCATCGCTTGCTGCTGCTGGAGCTGCTGCTGTTGTTGTTGTTGGAGCTGGAGCTGCTGCTGGAGTTGGAGCTGCTGGCGCGTGAGAAGGCGGCTGCTGTCCGCACCGCTGCCACCTGCTGCTGCTGCGGCTGCGTCTGGTGTCCCTGCTGCGGCTGCTGGTGGCGGCTGCTGCGGCTGCGGCTGCTGCTGCTGTTGCTGCGGGTCTGCGAGCGCCTCCATGTGCTCCTCTGGTGTTGTTGCTGGTGTGGGAAATGAAGGAGTAAGTTTGGTGGGAATTATTTCTTGTACTGAAGTATGTATGTCGATACACACTTCAAATGTTCTCTAATTTCTGGATTTGTCAAGTTGGCATGGAGGACCAGGAAGGTGGTGGCGCTACGCTCCGTCGTGTGTGGGAACGCGGCGCGTCCGATGCACCCGCGAGCAACGCCCCGTTCACACAATATGCTGCAACGTGACGCCTCGCGTTGAAGGTTTCTAAACTCTCGACCTGCCAGTCTCACGCTCTCGCGCGCACGCACTCTCTACCTGCCGCTACCACCGGAACTGCCCGCGAGCGTCTCGCCGACGGTCTGCGCCGCCTCCTGCAGCGACCGCAGCTTCTCCTGCTGCTCGGCGTCGAAGAGTGCCTTCTCGTCCGCCGACAGCTCCTTGCCGAACTGCGTCCGTCCAGGTCGCATTGCATCCACCGCGCACCCTTATTAGCTCCGCAACAACCGCGGGATCCTGCCTTCTGAGCTCCATGCACGCACGCACACACACACACACACACACACACACACACACACAAAGACGCACCCGGTCCTGCTTCTGGCTCATGATGTGCGCGTACTGCTCCCACTCACGCACGAAGAGCGGCACGAACTTGGGCGCCGCGTCCTTGTGGCGCTTGAACTCGTCGCTGGTAGCGCGCAACATCTCAACTCTCCTCAATACCACCAACAATATCGCCACCGTTGTCATCGAACGCGAGACGCACCGCACGTATTGGTCGCCCAGCACGCGCATCTGGGGCGCCAGCTTGCTGCGGTGCAGCGTCAGGATGCGTCGGTAGAGGCGCAGCACGTCCGCCGCCGCCGTTGACGCACTCGCTGCCGCCACCATTCTCGTTCCTCACAACTAGTCCTGAATATCAACATACAAACATCAAGTTAGTATTTATCACAGCTATTCTGGAGTATATCAGCATACAAATATCAAGTCAAACGGAAAAAATGGGCTAGGTCTTCAAAATCAGGCTCTTCACAAAGCTTATCTTTTGAGCTGTGCCTGGAGGAGGAACTCTGCAACGCACCCATGCGCGCGTTCACGTCGAACGTGAGCCTGGACGCCTGGCTCTTTGGCGAGGAGAAGCCGGGCGACAGCAGCAGCAGCAGCGCACCCTCCGCCGCAGCAGCAGCGGCGCCGAAGCGCGCAGCTGGCGCACGCGCCAACTCGCTGCCGCCGACGCAGTTCATGAGCCGTCTGCCGCGCCCCAAGAAGGCGTCGTTCGCGCAGCCCAAGGCCGCCAAGGGGAAGAGCGCGTCGCCGCCGCCTGCTGCGACTGCCAAGAACAGCAAGCAGCACCATCACCAGCAACAACAGCTGTCACTCGCCAGCAACAGGAAGCAGGCGGAGCAGCCCTCGTACCCGTTCCCCGTCAGCTCCAAGCTGCGCCGACTCTTCCAGAACCGCCCCACCCGCCTGCAGTGGAACAAGAGCCGCCACGTGCTCGCGCTCGGCGGTGGCGGTCATGCGCCCGGCGCGAGCGCTGGTGACGACAAGCACCACCAGCAGCAGCAACTCACGATGGCCGCGTTCGAGCGCCTGCAGGGCCACGTGCCGTTCTCCCTCAAGGAGATCGTGAAGGACCCGAAGAAGCTACCGTACCTGCTCCAATGGCTCTCCACGGACGACGTGACGCTCAGCGATCAGACCAACTACCACCAGGTGCTGCTCTTCCTGCTCGAGATCGAGCAGCTGCAGCTCGTGCCGGAGGAGCAGCGCCGCGAGCAGGCACTCAAGATCTGGAACAAGTATCTCGACAACAGCTCCGAGTTCCAGATCTCGTCCACGCTCGAGCTCACGGTCGAGCTCGAGCAGCTCGTGCGCGACAGCATCGACCGCGGCGGCGCGGTGCTCGACGGCTTCTTCCCGATCCAGAAGCTCGCCTACATGCGTCTCACGCGCGAGGAGATGCCGCGCTTCCTCAAGAGCTCCGAGTACCTCCAGATGCTGCTGGACACGGAGAACGACACGGAATCGGTCCCCATGGAGCGGATCCTCGAGGTGGGTTCAGCTTTGTCTCTTGGGTGACTGCGTGGGTGGCGCTGGGAGATGACCACGACTCTCACTTGAATGTGTGTGTGGTGGTGGTGGATGAACAGCAACCAAGAGCTGCGCACTACTTCCTCCTCTTCCTCATGCAGAGTCGGCAGCACTTCGAGCTCTACTTCTGGCTACACGTCGAGTACGTGCTCAAGCCGCTGCTGGACTCGGAGAACTACACGCTCTTCTGGAAGCTCGCGCATGTGCTTGTGCAGAAAGCGCAGAACGACTCGCAAGCGATCACGCTGACCACGAAGAACGACCTCTTCCTCGCGCTGGAGACGAGGAAGATGGACGGCAAGCAGCCCGCGGCGAAAGCGCTCTTCAACAAGGCGCAGCAGGAGATCTTCGTGATGCTCCGGTCCTCCTGGTTCGACCGCTTCATGAAGAGCAACCTGTACAAGATCGCGCTGAAGGACTCGCTGATTCATCTCGAGCGCGAGGACCTGACGGAGGACTCGCCGCCGAAGCTGCTGTCGCGGTCGTTCTCGGCGCTCGAGTACGCGAACCTCCTCCCGGCGACCAGCGAGGACGACGAGTACAAGGACGACGCAGTGTCGAGCAACGAGGAGACGGTCGATACGCGGAGCGTGAACAGCGAGAGCAAGGGCGAGAACGAGAGCGACAGCGACAGCGGTGGCAGCGACAGTTCGGACGACAGCGACGACTCGGGCTTCTCCAAGATCATGCTCAACCTCGAGAGCATCATCCGCCTCACGAACCTTCCGGACGGACTGCAGGTGCACTACCGTCCGCACTACGAAGCTCCGAGTGGCAGTTTGCTGGACAAGAGCGACGATCATCCGGAGGTCGCAGTCGACATGGTGCTAACGTTCGCGACGTTCGTGGAGAAGAAAGAGGGGTGCGAGCCCGAAGGCACGCTGATGGTCATGCCGGTGCCGAACCCTCTCAAGCAAGACGCGCACGACGCAGTGGACGATGACATCCAGAATCGCGTCAAGGCGTTCCTGGTGCCAGACGGCCGCACACTGATCCGACCCAGCCACAAGGAGACCCGTCCCGAAGATACGCTCTTCCCGTTCCAGCAGAGCGGCCGCAACGGATTCCTGTTCGGATCCGTGTATTTGACGTACGAGCCGGTGGCGATCGGCGCTGGGAACGAGTCCGTGCTTGTCGCCAAGGGTTTCTGTGTGCTCTCCAACTTGCCGCTCGTGCACACGCTGCGACGGTTAGTCGAGAGGCACATTGTGACTGCTGCAAGCTCGTCGGAGGTGCTCAGCCACGACCGCTTGAGCGCGCTCTTCCAAGCGGATGCGAAGGCGGCGTCCCCGAAAGCTACTCTGAGCAACACGCTCGCGAGCCACGCGTCGTCGCTCGCGAGACGCTACAGCAGTGTCTTGAACCTGCCGCTGAGCATCCTGGAGACGCGAGTGGACGTGTCGATGAAGCCGCTGCTCGAGCAGTTCGGAACTGCGCTGGCGCTCCAGATTCTCGGCAGCGCGCTTCTTGAGTGCAGCATCGTGCTGGTGTCGAGCCAGTACACGCTACTGACTGAGTGTGCCGAGGCGATTCGCGTGCTACTGCGTCCGTTCTCGTGGTGCCACGTGTACGCGCCGATGCTGCCGAAGCCATTGCTGTCGTATCTGCAGTGCCCGACGCCGATCCTCGTTGGCGTCCACAGTGACTTCGCGACGCGCGAAGACTTCCCGTCCTCGGGGTTCTACTTGGTGGCGGACATGGACCGAGGAACCGTCGAGTTCATTGGCGACCAGAAGGTGGCGTGGCGAAATCTAGGACTGCAGGACGACCGTGCGGGTCCGATCTTCCTGCCACGCGCGTTCGAGACTGCGAAGCGCAGTTTGGACCGCATTCTTACGCCAGCACGTCTGAACTACGACCGCATCGGTGGCATCTCGACCCGAGACAGCAGCGGTGGCGCAGCCACATCGTTCTCCAACGAGCAGGTGCGGCTCGTGTGTCTGGAGCTTTTCTCGGGACTGCTCGCGGGTCACACGAACGCGTGCCTGGTCGTGGGCGACACGAAGGAGTCGGTGGTGATCTTCGACGAGACGCAGTTCCTCTCGACGCGCGACCCGGAGGACGAGCCGTTCTACCAGGCGCTGATGCGCGCGCAGTGCTTCTCCGAGATTGTGAGCGCGCACAGCATCGACACAAAGGAGAGCGAGAGCGAGCTGCACGCGGAGCAGAGTGTGAAGGACGTCGGCGAGGACGAGGACGAGGGTGTCATCTAACGACCTATCTGGTCCAAGCCACCGGCTGCAAACACAAGTAAACTATCAGTAGCAGTGGATTCGTGCATTGGTTGCCGTGTTCCTTGCCTAACCGTGTTTGCATCGCTGGACTGAGGAGACAGCTTCACGGCTCTCGTGACGGCAGCTATAAGTCTGAATGGGAGTGTCAGTCTTCGTGCAGGACACCAGCAGCAGCAGCCTTCTGTGTCTCGCCAGCGTCCGCAGGTGCGCTGCGCGAAACCTTCTTCTGGGGCGACGCATCTCCGCTTGATGCGTCGTCGTCCGTCGGGTCTCGAGCACGCTTGTTGGACGCCACTGTTCCTTCCTCTTCTACCACGATTGGCGCCTCGCGATGCGCTGTTTCAGCGTCCTCGAATGCCTGCGTGGTGTCGATGTCGTTTGCCTCGTCCACGCTTGACAGTATAAGTTCACCACCCGTTTTCGTTGCGCTGGATGTCAGCTGCTCATCGGCGCTGCTCTCGGCATCCTCATCGATCGCTTGGGTAGGCTCGTCGTCAACGTCTTGGGTTAGGTCATCGCGATCGATCGGCTGTGTGGCGTCAACTCCATCGTCTCCGTCATCAGTTGCTTCCATCATCTGAGTGTCGCTGTTTGCATCAATGGCATCCGTCGCGTCGATCCGAGCAGCAGATCTGCCTGGCACCTCGTCGTCTGCCAGCAGCTCCGTATCCTGCACATCGTCCATAGACTCGTCCTCGGCACCGTCGCGATCTGCCGCAGAGCTCACGTCTGGCGCGTCACCATCTTCGTCGAGAGAGGAACTCTTCTTCGTCTTGCTCCCGGTTTCCAGCAAGCCGTCATCGCTGTCAGAATCGTCGCTCAACGTTGTGACTCGGCGGAGTCTTCGCCGCGGACGAGACGACTCCTGCACTTCGGACGGTCTAGCAGACATCTCTGCGTCGAGGTCCAGATCCAAGTCATCCCCTCGCTCGTCCTCAGACTTCTTCTCGTCCTCGTCCGATGAGTCGTGAGTCTTGCGGTGAAGCTTCAGGTACTTGACGCGGCGCTCGATCTGCTCGGGAGTTCGGTCACGATCCTGGAACATATCTTCGTACGAGATCACCTCGTATACCGATGGCAGGTGGCGGTACATCCTGTACATCTTCTCCAGATATCGATCCTCTACCTTCGTCCAGGTCTTCGCTCGGTCGCTGACGATCTTCGTCCTCTTCTTCACCGGAGCGGCAGAAGTCGCGCCGTCAGTAGAGTTAGCGGAAGCGGGCTGCTCAAGTCCGCCGAACTCAGCCTCCTCGTCCGACTCGCCATCGCCGCCTGCGTTTGAACTCTTCCCGCGTTTGTCAGTGGCAACGAGAGACGACGCTTGGAAATCGGACGGACCGAGCGTGAACTGGAACTCCTCCTCGCCCTCCAGCTCCTCTGCGTCGATCGCTCTCTTCTGTCGTCGCACTTCGTTGATGAGTGCGATCTTCCTCTCGCGACCAAGTGCGACTGCTTCCGACCGCGACTTTGCCATCGAGTCCTGCGGCTCGTAGTTCTTCTGGAGCAGCAGCGCGGACTTCGCAGCGTATGGCTGACGCAGCAGTGACTCGACGAAGAGGAGGTGGTTCTTCTCTGCGAGCGTGAAGTAGTCGCGCACAACGCCTCGGATGAAGTCCAAGAAGCTCTTGAAGTCCGCTTGCTTCTGGATCACTGGATCTTGCAGCATGCGGTTGAACAGCAGCAGCACGTGGATGTTGAATAGCAGTGGCTGCATCGTCCACTCCTCGTGCTGGTAGATCTTGAAGTGCTTGGCGCGGTAGAAGAATGAGTGGATGTAGTGATTCACTTTCGCGCTGTTCTCGCGATAGCTCGACAGCAGGAAGCAATACATCTTGATCGTGTCCGCCGACAGGATGCTCTGGAAGTACCGCCGCACATCGAAGTCCGCCTCCTTGCGCTGCATCTCGAGCAGCAACTGCGCTTGCCGCTCGGCTTCCTCTTCCTCATCCGACTCGGAGTCCGACGCGCCGCCATCGCCATCGTTTTTCTTCGTCTTCTTCTTCTTGCTGTCGTACCAAACAAGCAAACACAGTTAGACACTGTCTCGGTATAACGATGAGACTACGACTAGCCAACCACACGTACGTTTCCAGCAGCGCCTTTCGCCGCGATAGCACTTTGATGTTGCCCTGCGAGTCCAGCATCTTGAACACCAGCTGCAAGCATACGGCACATCAACAAGAACCCCGATCGTGTCAGCTGTCTCGCGCGTGCAGCACAGCATAGCCTAAGACTCGGTCTGTCGACAAAGCAGCGCGTACATGAGTGAGTGTGACGACGTCTGCGACGTACTCCCTGGGGAAACTCCCAGGCGTCCACGACTTCAGTAGCACCGGCAGGCGATCCAAGAAATCTCGCTCGTACAGGATCTTGTGCTGGAGCGAGTCCGCGATGCGCTGGTACCGAGGGTCGTCGCTGCCGTTCAGCTCCGTCAGATACGACATCATCTCTGTCAGGAGCTGCACGGAGACCGTCATGCCGTGGAAGTTCTTCACGCTCGCGTACGTCTCGATCGACTGCAACACAAAATTGAACGAGAACATATCGAGCGTCGAGAGCACCGCCTTCTCGTCGTAGACTGGCTTCTCCGGCGCCGGCGGCGCGGGCGTGTCGAAGTCCATGTTCTCCAGCAGCTGGTTCTTCTTCTTCTCGTGCTCTCGCAACTGGCGACGGTAGTGCGACTTCTGCGCCTGCAGCGTGAGGCGGTGGTACGTCGTCAGGAACCACACGAGGTGGAAGTACTGCAGTCGGTCTGTCGAAACCAGCTTGCTGCTGCCTCGACGGAACTCGTTCTTGAGCGAGTTCGTCAGCTGGAAGTACGACTTGGAGATGATCGAGTCGCAGATCTCCATCAGCACACCCATCGTGCCGCTGTGTCGCCACACACATCACAAACGAGCGCATTCGTCCGTCACTGACAAGGTCGCTGCCCAGCGATATCATAGGAAGCACCATACCTGTCGGACTCGGTCACTTTCGCGGTCGAAGCGAAGATCTCGCTGATGTCCACGGCTGGTCCAGTGCGCTGTCTGCCGCCTCGCTTCCGGGCGACGGGCTTCTTCGCAGCCTGCGGGACTTGATCGTCCGAGGTCTTCGAGAAGTTCGTCAGCAGCGTCGAGCGCCCGGTCGGACCAACGAGTGTGAGCACGCCACCAAAGTTCGAGTGGCGACGCGAGCCGCCGCCGGGTTTCTGCTGCGAGGACAGCTTCTCGATACTGAGTGCCTGCTTCAAGCTGCCGGACTGAGACGCCTTGCTTGCTACTGCTGTTGGCGCCGCTCGTGAAGGAGTCGATGTAACTTGAGTGCTCTGCTCGCCAGAGCCAGCCGCGTCACCACCACCAGTCAACCTCTGCTTCGCGAATGCTGCCACGAACTTCGGGTGCGAGCACGCGAGCGTGAGGTCCATCATCTCCATGATCAGCAAGTTCCACTCGCGGTTCTCGGCCGAATCGATGTCCTGATGTACGCGCGATCGTAGGAACACGTGCGAGTTGAGCCACTCGGATCAAGGAACGTAACGACGGCACATCACCACTCGACGCACCTGGGCGAACAGCAGGATCATCTCGTACGCGCTCTCTTCGTGCAGCGTCTGGATAAAGTCTTCTTGCAAGTGGCTCAAGTACGTCGTCGTGGAGGTGACGAAGCGAGGGTCTTCGTTCGGGATCGCGAGCACATTGCGGATGAGCGTGAGCACCAGTTCCATGTTGAGGTAGTCCTGCGGGTCATTGCACGCATCGATGACCGTGAGCCAATGGCGCTTCCTTCAAGCAGACACCAGTTCAGTGCAGCGAAGCAGCTCTTCACTCACCTGCGCCGTGCGCGCAGAGCCTTTACGCGACAGCGGGTCCACGAGGATGGTCATGAGGATCGGCACCACGTCGTGGCGCAGGAACGCGTACTTGTACGCGCGGAGGTACTTGAGCTGCTGCGCGATGTTCGTCGAGTCCTTCGTCGGCTTCATCGTGAGCATCACGAGCACCTTCAAGATGGAGAACACGAGCGACCTGGCGGATGCACCGAGAGCCTAGTGTCAGGTACTCTCTCTTCTTCCTCCTCCTCCTCCTCTTCTCCACACACGTCACACCCATACATGACATGACAAACGCACCAGTCGTGCTGGTGGTTCAGCAGCAGTGGCAGCAGCTTCTTCTGCAGGATCTTCCATTTGCCGAGCTGCTTGGCCACGAGCTTGAACTTGGCGTGGTCGCGCCGGATCGCGCGCTGCAGGTCGTGGATCCATTCCTCGCAGTCCTCGCCGCGCATGAGCACGGGCGCCTCGCCCTCGTGCTGCACGCGCAGCATCCCCAGGTTCGAGCACACGAGCAGCAGCTCGTTCATCATCGCGCGGTCCAGAGCCGGCTCCTTGCCGCCCGCCGCCCCCGCGCCATCATCCTCGCCGCCCGATGACAGCGCGAAGTCGTCCAGCTCCGCGTCTTCATCCTCCTCACCGTCGCCCACGCTCAGCTTGCTGGCAGCGGCGGAGCGACGCGCCTCCGCAGCCTCGGGCGTCTCCGTCGATGCGCGCACGTCGGCAGCGCCAGCACCAGCGCGCGGCACATCCACGACCACGTTGCCCTCGTCCATTTTTTTTTTGGCGCCAAATGTTAACTAAAATGAAGTAACCTTGAAACTTGAGGTACGAGGTAACCCAAGGTTACTTCCTATATAACAAATTTAGTCGATCCAGACACTAGACACGGTAATAGATAAGATAATGGCCGTTTCAAACACAAGCCTCAGTATTAGATTTCAATACATGCAGAAATGTACGTACAAAGATAAAATAATTTAGAATCGTGAATAGCGGCAAAAAAGCTTGGAAAATATCCAAGCCTAGCGAAGCACGGATTGGCAGTTATCACGTCTGCTTTACACGCAGAAGGTCGCTGGTTCAATCCCGGCCGTTGATATCTTTACTCTTTTTTGTATCTTTATACTTACTCTTCTTTCTTTTACGTTTATGCTATGTTATCGTGTGTGGTCTTCTGTTGTCTGCAGGATAAAACCCACACGGATGGGTTACGGGTCAGATTCCTCACATTTCGTGCTTCGTGCGGCAGGATCTTTTTCTTCTATTTTGCATGCGTGTTCGTTCGTACTGACAGGGTGTGATAGGGTGGGATCCACTATCCGGCTCGGCCCGGCTCGACACAGCTCGACTCGGACTCGGACTCGGACTCGACTCGTACTCGTACATGTAGCTTTCCTCTTCCCGAAAGTAAAAGCTCGCCCACACAAGTCCAGACGACGACCACAATACTGATCGGACCTGTAGTGCTGAGGCAGTTGTGAGGGTTGCTGGTTACGTTGGCTCGTGGGCTTGCCTCAGCAAGACAAAGTTGTGTATATCGTTGATGGCCACAGTACGCTGTGGTCATTGAGCTCAACTCAGCTCAGCTGTCGCTGTTCGTCCCAGCAACTCGGCACGAATAGTATACGGCTGGACGCGGTGACGAAGAATCAAACGATAGCTCCGCCGTAGTACGGCAGAGTATTGGACTTGCGACCTAGTTCGGTATTCTTTACCCGTGTAGGAGCTCCGCGGCACTCCACGCGACACAACGCAACACCACACACCAACACAAAACTACACTAAACTCAACTGAACACCCAAACAACCACAGAACAAAAGCAAACGTATAAACCGAAACACCAAACAACACTCCGAACTACAGGCAAGACAACACAGACACAAACACCAATGAGACTAGAAAGAACAAGCACGCAAAGAAGTACGCAAACAAAGAAGCACGCAAACGGACAAACGAACTACCACACAAATGAACAACAACACTTTCAATGCTATTTTTAACACTGTGCGTTATGATATCCAATAAATACACCAAAGACGACACACCGCACAGTAACCGAGACGCAAAAGGACGGGAACAGCCACTAGAAAGTAGAACACCGCTTTTCTCAAATGGATCGGCGACGAATACACACAAAACACCTTTTACACGCCAAGTCAAACACACACAAAACAAGACGCAGAAGCACAAAACTCCCTCCTTTTCGTACACACAAAACAACACAAACCGAATACAAACAAAAACAATACAACACATATCAAACAACAAACGCAATCAACCCAAGCCGAGCCTGACACACGCGCGCATCCACTGAATGGAACCACTTTTCAAATGTAACGGAAGAAAGGAACAGAAGCACAAGGACAAAGCAAATAATGCAAATAGTGCAAAGTGACGACATAGGCGAAGGCTCCCTGCTGCCAAAGCCCAAACAGACAGACGGTCTCGGTCGTCTGACGACGGACTTTGTTGGCTGGTGTTGACTTGGCTACGTCGCTACGTTGGTGAACTGTGTAAGTTTATAACTTTGTCGCGCGGTTGCGGGACGTGCAGAGCGGCTGCGGAGGCGGGGAGAGTCGCTTTGTCGAGAGTGTGTGGCGTGTGTTGCGATTTTGTGTGTGTGTTGCATTGTATCGTTTGTTGGTGTGTGTGTCGGTGTGTGTGTTTGATAGTATGTTTGGTGTCAGCGTGGTGTAGTGGTTATCACGTCTGCTTTACACGCAGAAGGTCGCTGGTTCAATCCCGGCCGTTGATATCTTTACTCTTTTTTGTATCTTTATACTTACTCTTCTTTCTTTTACGTTTATGCTATGTTAATATGTGTTACAAATGAATTATTGTTTCTTCCGTGCAATTATTCTCTGTATCAATTTATTCCTTCTTTCTATTCATTCGATCGCACTGTACGATATATCCATGATCCATTTTGACATTCTCGACAACATTCTCGACAGAAATGGAGCATCAAGCGGCGGCGAACGCTCTCGCGCAGCAAGCGTTCCTAGCGCGCGCCGCGCTGCTGGAGGCGGAGATGCAGCGCGCGCGGGAGGAGATGCAGCTGCGCCTGGACGCCATGGCGCGCATCCTGGCGCTCGCGGACCCGCACGAACAGCTGGCCGAGTACCTGGCGCTGCGTCTGTCCGAGCGCCAGCGCGAGTCCTCCGCCACCACGGCGGCGACGGACGTCACGCGCGAGCTACTCGAGTGCGCGCGGCGGCTGCCGTCATCGTGCGGCGACAGCGATGCGGCGCTGCTCGCTGCCTTCTTCTTCTCATGCGACGCGCCGCCGGCCCCGCGCTCGCGCGGCGTCGCGCCGCTGCTGCCGGTTGTCGCGGCGATGATGGAGCGCGCGGCCACCGCGAGTCTCGACCACCCAGTGCTGCTGTAAGACATACACGCACATGGTGATACCAGACAGCAGCCGCGCGCGTAACGCAACCCGAGTCGCGTTCTATTTACCCGGCTCGCTCCCTACCAGCCTCACGTGCACCACTCGAAGAAGCCGCACTGCTGCTCCTGCGGCTGCTGCGGACACTTGTAGAACGTGCGGCCCTTGTTGGCGCCGTTGCGGCACGTCAGCAGGACCCCCTGCAGCCCGCACGCGCACATCGGGACCTGGTCGCCTCCACTGGTCGGCGCGGCTGACGACCCGCTCCGGTACGTTGCTACTGCTCGTCCTGCCCCTGCTGTTGACCCGCGACGCGGTGGCGGCGGCTGGTCTGCCACCTCGTCCTTCCACACAAAATAGCCGCAGCTCTCGCTCTCCGACTGGCTGCAGACGAAGAACTCGCGGTTGAGGTTCGGCCCCTGCTTCCGCGTGACGCGCATCACGCACGGGACGCGGTGGCCCGGGCACAGCGGAGGCGCAGCGCTCGTGTCTGGCGTCGCGCCACCGCCGCCGCTGCTGAACGACCGACGCGGCTGCTGCTGTCCGGACGACGGCAGCTCGTCCTTGAACTGGAAGAAGCCGCACCCTTCGCTCTGGTCGCGCCGACACGCGTAGAACGTGCGGCCTTTGTTTGGCCCCTCCTTCTTCACCACGCGCTCGTTGCAGGGCTCGTCGTGGCCGGAGCACCGCACCGCCACTGCCGCGTCGCCACCGCCGCCGCCGGAAGCGTCTGCCCACGAGAAGTGGTCGCACTGTTGACCCTGCGGCAGTGGGCAGGCGAAGAAGTGGCGGCCCTTGTTCGGCCCCTCGCGCACGACCTCCCGCTCCGCGCACTCGAGCCCGTGTTCCTGACATCGAGGCACACTCGCGTACGCAGCTGCACTGCCGGCAGCAGGCGGTCGACGAGGTGGCTGCTCGTCGTTTGTGCTTCGTCGTCGCTGAGGGCCGCTGGCAGGTGGATCAGGGAACGACTGGAACGAGTTGCCGCCACCACCGCCGCCACCACCGTAGCCTCCGCCACCACCACCTCCGTAGCCACCACCACCACCCCCACCTCCATAGCCACCACCGTAGCCACCACCCTCAACCACTGGCTGATTGAAGTGCTCGGAGAACGTCTGGTCGAGCACTTCGGCATTGCGGGTCACGCTCAGGAAGATCTCCTTCATCTGCAGCACACCACGGCGGGATCAGCGACCTCAACACACGACCCGACAGTTCTCTGGGCTCACAGTCAGCCAGACACTCAGTCGGTTGGTACCTGCTCCATGCACGTCCGGATCACGTGGCGGTGGTCCTTCTGACCCAACGAAATCGCTTTGCAGTCGTTCTCCATCTGCAGCAGCAAGAGCCGAGGTGACACACACACACACACACACACACACACACGCGCGCGTGCGTGAGCATCCAACAGACAGCCACGAGACACGAACGCGCCACCATCACCACTCACAGCAGCTCGCAGCGCTGGCTTGGCGAGGTCCAAGCCCATCTGCTCGTACGAGAGCACGAGCGCGAGCCCGAGCGTCGTGGGCTTGAACTGTGTGTTGTTGTTCACCTTCTCGGCGTACTCGCGCTTGAGGATCGTCTTGATGTGCTCGGCGATCGTCGCGTCCGTGCCGATGCCGTTCGAGTCCATGAGCGCGATGAGGTCCGACTCAGACAGCAGCGGTGGCGGCGCAGTCTCGCCCGCGACCATCGTGAGCGACGACGGCTCGAACGTGTCGCCCTGCTGGTACACGGGAATCGCGGACGCGTTCCACTTCTCGTACTTGTAGATGTCGAGGTAGTTGCGCTCCTCGATCATGAGGCCCGATGTCGAGAACCTCTCGTCGCCGATCGCCATCTGCACGGTCGTTTGGTGTCCCACGGCGTCTCTGCTGCAGCACGCGAGGAAGTGCAGCGTGACGAACTCGTACACCTTGCGCTCGACCTCGTCCGAGAGCGAGGACAGCGGGACGCTCTTCGTCGGGTGGATCGGCGGATGTGCCTGGTCGTCCGCGCCGCCCTGGTGCGGAGGCTCGTACTTGCTGGCGCCGATCAGCTGCTGCGTCACGTACGCCCCCCACTGCGGGTGGCTCTCGTGGAGCTGAAGCAGCGCCATGAGCTCCGTGCCTTCTTTGAACTTGTTCGTCTCGGTGCGCGGGTAGCTCAGCACGCCCTTGTTGTACAGACTCTCGGCCGCCTTCATTGTCTGCTCCGACGACACGCGGAGCCACCGCGACGCTCGCTTCTGCAGCTCCACGGTCGTCAGCGGCAGCGGCTTGCGCTTCGACGTCGGGCGCTTCTCGACCGCCTCGACAACCGCCACCGGGTTCTCCACGAGCGCCTCGTAGATGCAGAGGCACGCGACGCGGTCGAACACGTGCCCACGCTTCCACGCGAACGCCGTGGTCGGCGCGCCCGGCTGGTTGTCCTGCCGGTGCGTCACGTCGACGTGGTAGAACGCCTCCTTCTCGAAGTTCTGGATCTGCAGGAAGCGCTCGACGACGAAGCCGAGCGTCGGGAACTGGCACGGGCCGTAGCTGATCACGCCCTTGTCCTTCTTGAGCGCTGGAAAGCGGCTCTGGATGCGCATCGTCTGGAAGCGCGTGAACGCCGCGCCGATGCGCAGGTCGATCTCCGAGCGCGCGTCACACGCCAGCGAGAGCCGCTCGTTCGGCGCGCCGAGGTGCTGCGCTGCGTGCACGATGTCGCGCGGGATGAGCGCCGAGAACCTGGCGCGGAAGACGCGCAGGCGCCGGCTCGCGGCGCGCTCGCACACGCTCTTGACCTCAAACGCGATGTTCTCACCCTCGCGGTCGCAGTCGAGCCAGAGCACGAGCCACTGGGCGCCGCGTGCATGCACGAGTGAGTTCACCCTCGTGGATACCACACAGGACGCACACGCACGCATAGCGCAACACGCACTTGGCTCTGCCGCGCCTCGTTCACGAGCGTCTTCTCAATCTTGCGCTGCGTCTCGTCCGCGCGCGTCTTCTTCACCACGGCGGCCGTGAAGAGCTCCGCGGGGCTGCACGAGTGCCAACTCCTGCGGAGGCGACGCGCACGCGTGAGCACCTCTCCTTCTCTTCCTCCTCCTCTCCCACGAGCAGCAGTCACGCGGCGCCTGCGCACCGGTAGCCAGCGTCGAACTCGAGCTCCATGAGGTGGCCCGACACGGACGTGACCGTCATCTGCACGCGCTGGCCCTGCAGCTCGTACGGGAACTCGAACACCGGGTTGTACTGCGAGTGGCCCTGGCGCTGCATAGGCTGTGAGCGCAGGCACAGACAGACAGTAGTGTACTGCACAAGGCATCATGCGGGTACAGTACCCGCTGCGCCTGGCCGCCCGAGAGGATCGCGGAGATCTCCTTGGCCACCGACGGCTTCTCCGCCACGTTCAGCACCTTCATCTGGACAGGCAATTAGAATCTACCGAGCCAAAAGCGTCGGGAGAGTACACTTTCGCCAATCAATGGCGTCAATGACGTCAGGACCAGCACCAGGTGCAGCACCAGCAGCACCAGCACCACCACTGCCGCCAGCGGCAAGCGGCTTCCTCAATGTGCGCAAGCCGCCGGGCGTGAGCTCGCACAAGTGCGTGCTGGGCGTGCGCAAACTCTTCCGCACGCGGCGCGTGGGCCATGCCGGCACGCTCGATCCGATGGCCACAGGCGTGCTCACGATGGCGCTCGGCAGCGCCACCAAGTTCCTGCAGGTGCGTGCGTGGTGTGGCCGTGCGCTACTCTCTGCTGCTGCTGCTGCTGTAGCTGACACTGCGCCTACATGCCACACGCAGTACCTGACGTCCGACAAGGAGTACAACGGCGTGATCCGCTTCGGCGTCACGACCAACTCGGACGACGTCACTGGGTGCGGACGCCTACGTGACCACCTGCGCATCTGCTGACTGGAGTGCTGACGTGGTTGGCGGGATGGAATGCGGAGACAGGAGAGTGCTGAGCGAACACCCCGCCGAGTGGCTCACGGAGTCCCAAGTCCGCAGTGCGCTGCAGAGGTAGGAAGAGCAGTCCAGGCATCAGTCACTGCTCCAAGAGCCACCACGCACTCATCGCCACTCTTCCTTCTCGCGGCAGATATGTCGGGACGATCGACCAAGTACCGCCGCGCGTGAGCGCCATCAAGAAGGACGGCGTGCGCATGTACGAGCTGGCGCGGACAAACCAGGTGCACTCGGCTGTGGTATGTGCAGCATCCGGTCGCTCGTGAACTGACGCATGGGTCTCCTGGCAGCAAGTCGACGTGCAAGCGAGGCGCGTGCACATCAGCGAGATCGACCTCCGGAAGTTCACGCCCGGACGCTTCCCTGAGGTGCGCACACGACCAGGACGCAGCTCAGCTTAGTCTGCGCACCTAGCTCATGCCTTGCCGCATGACCTCGCAGGCGGAGATCCACGTCGCGTGTGAGGCGGGCACGTACATCCGCTCGATCGCACGCGAGTGCGGGGAAGCGCTCGTAGCGCCGCCCGAGGTCGCCGTCGACGCTGCGCTGGCGCCTCGCAACGCGAGCGACGCGTTCTGCGCTGGCGGGACGCTCGCGGCGCTCGAGCGCAGCCGGAGCGGCATCTTCGGCATCGCCACGAGTCTCGACTTGGACGAGATCTGCCGCCAGTTGGAGGTGCGTGGACACTGCGATCGGCTGCGGACACGCACAGGAGAACTCACGTCCACGCTTCCACATGCAACCAGATCGGCGAGAACCCGCTCCAGCCGATCGACGCCGCGCTCACGCACCTGCCGTCGGTCCAGCTCTCGACGGAGTTCGCGCATCGGTGGCGCGTCGGCGGCATCTCCTGGATCAGGGCGGCGGACGTGACGCCGGGAGCCGACCGAGCCGACGACATCCCCGAGGGGCAGTACGAGCTCGCGGAGGGCGAGACTGTCCGCGTGTACAGCGCCGAGGCGACCCCGCAGTTCCTCGGCGTCTCGCAGGTCGAGCGGCAGACGCGGCACGACGGCTTCATCCTGCGGACGCGCACGTTCGCCTAGTGCTAGCGCCAGACACACGATGCATTTGCTCCATAGACAACGACCGACCCACGCAGACTGGAAGCGCTGCTGCTGCTGTTCCCCACTTGCGCCGCGCTTTTCTTCTTCTTCTTCTTCATGTTCTCTATCGCAAGCGAGCGGCATGCTCGTCTCTAGCGTGCTCGGCGGCTGGCGCCGTTGGAGCTCTGCTGCATCAGGTTCTGCAGCCCCGCGGCCATGATCGCCGCGAACATGTCCATGTCGATCGTCGGGGCGTCGCCCGCGCCCCGCGGCTTCGCCTCCTGCGACGCCTCGTACGCGTACGCGGTCGCGCCGGTGGGTTTGACCATGTGCTTGGCCTCCTCAAAGTCCGCCATGGCCAGCGGCCGCATGGGGATCTCCGGAGACTTCGCGCCGGCTGCAGCCTCGCTGCTGCTCGCTGCCGCTGCCTCGCGCACCCTCTCGATATGCTCGCGGAGAGGGATCATGAGCGCCGCGCGACAGAGCTCCTTGAGGTCGCTGCCGCTGTAGTGGGCCGTGTCGACACTGAGCTGGTGGAAGTCAAAGTCGCGCTCGACCGCCTCGGTGCGCAGGTTGATCCGCAGGATCTGCTCGCGCTGGTGCCTGTCGGGCAGACCGATCTCAAACGTGCGCGGCATGCGGCGCAGGAACGCCGGGTCCACGTCCCCCGGCCGGTTCGTGGCCCCCATGACGATCACGCCGAAGCCGCCGCTCTCGCCGCTGCTGCTGCTCACGTCTGTGAAGCCGTCCCAGAGCGCGAGGAACTCGGTCTTCATGGACGCGAACGTCGGGTCCGACGCGCCGCCGCGCTTCCCCATGAACGAGTCCACCTCGTCGATGAAGATGATGCACGGTGCGAGCTTCTGCGCGAGCGAGAAGGCGGCGCGCACGAGCTTCTGGGACTCGCCGAACCACTTGCTCATGATCGTGCTGATCTTGAGGTCGATGAAGAACGCGCCGGACTCCTTCGCGATGGCCTTGGCGAGCATCGTCTTGCCCGTGCCGGGTCGGCCGTACAGCAGGATGCCCTTGGGCGCCGCCAGCAGGTTCCCGCGCGCCGCGAAGAACTCGGGGTTCTTCAGCGGCAGCACCACGAGGTCGTAGATATCGCGCTTCTGGAGCTCCAGCCCGCCGATGTCGGCGAACGACACGTCGATGTCCTGCGGGTCCACAATGTCGCCCGCCACGATCTCCTCGTAGTGCGTCGTGCGGAACACCGGCCGCTGCGAGCGCCCGAGCCGCCGGTGCAGCTTCGCCTTGCCGCCCTCGCCCTCGCGGAACTCGTCCACCATGGGCTTGAGCGTCTGTCGGCGGCGATAGGCCAGAGATGAGCGATCAGACTAGAGCCGACTGCTGCAGCGTATCACAGCACATCGCTCGCTCGCACCTTGTAGACGTACTTGGCCGTCACGAACATGCCGAGGAGCACGATGCTGTCGATGACCATGCCGATGGCCTCGTCCGCGCGCGACCCGGCGGCCGGCTGGCTCGCATTGCTGTTCGTATTGGTGGAGGCGGCGGCTGGCGCCTGCGCCTTGCTGCCTGCGGAGCCCATGACGTGCTGCTGCTTTGGTCTCTCTGGACTTGGACAATGTATTGGCGCTGGGAGTGTATCGGCTGCACTCTGTATGCGCTCATTGACTTGTATAAAGTATGACTCAGTGCGCTGAACACAATACGATGCATTGCCGCCAAAACAGCATCAGAGCAAGCAGCAACCATGGCGCCGGTCAAGCGCGCGCTGAGCTCCTACATGCTCTTCTGCAACGACCAGCGGAAGAGCGTGACGGACGAGAACCCGGGTGCGCGCGCGCTGCAGCGTGTCACGCGCGAGTGCCGCTTTACTAATCCGAGCCACCTCTCCAGGACTGCGCATCGGCGAGATCCAGAAGCTCATCAGCGCGCAGTGGAAGGCGCTGAGCGAGCAGGAGCGAGAGGTGCGCGCGCCACGCTACTGCTCGTGGGCGCAGCGTGGCTCACATTGTGTACGGGAACGTGTGTGTGTGTATGTGTGGGAACAGCGCTATGTGCAGCTGGCGGCGAAGGACAAGGAGCGGTACGCGCAGGAGCTGCTCGCGAACCCGGCGGCGGCAGCGGAGGACACAGACGGCGACGCCGCAACTGCGGACGCGGTCGCACAGACCAGTGCCTGCGTGTACCAGCTGGGTGGGTTTGAGTGTGTGTGTGTGCTGCACCGTTCGGAGCTCTTTCTCCTATGCCGCGCACTGAAGTCACCACCACTCATCTGCTGCTGCTGCTGACCAGGACGCGTGCGCAAGATCGTGCAGACGGACCCGGACGCCGGGCGCATCAACCGCGACGCGCTCATCGCGATCGCGAAGGCCACGGTGCGTCGTCGTCGTCGTCGTCGTCACGGAGCCTTTGGGAGAGAGGGGGTTGCATCACGCTCCTAGGACTGACTGGAGGATGCTGCTGCATCCACCGCGCAGGAGCTGTTCGTGCAGTTCCTGGGCACCAAGGGCTACGAGAACGCGCTCTTCCAGAACCGGCGCCAGATCAAGGCGTCCGACGTCACGCGCGCGATCCAGTCCACGGGCGCGCTCGACTGGCTGCGTGATGACTTCCCGGACGTGAAGCCGGCGCCACCCGCGAGCGCGGGAGCTGCGCGGGTGAAGAGCGCGAAGGCGACAGGAGCGGCGCTGTCGAGCGGCTCGGACTTCTTCAAGCCGCAGCAGGCGGCGAAGAAGGCGCCTGACGCCGAGGACGAGTAGACAGCGAGAGAGAGAGACACCGCGAGCACGGCGCGGGGCTATTTTATTGGCGGCGGCGGCTGCACGCAGGAGAGCAAGAGGCCGAACGAGCGCGCTGGTTGCTGCTGGTGCGAATGCGTGTCTATTGCCTGGTCGTCCTCATAGAGTGCGTCGAATGGCTCTGCTGCGCTCTTCGGGTGCTGCTGCTGCTGCTGCTGCCGCCTTAGAAGATGTCGTTCCAGTCGTCGAACTCCTCGTCGCCGTCGTTCTCCTGCTCGACGACCTCCTCGACGACAGCAGCGACCGGCTCGGCGCGCGGGATGAGACCACGGCGACCGGCGATCTTGGAGACCATAGAGCCCTCCTTGATAGCCGGCACGATGCCCTCCGGGAACTTGATCGCGTCCAGGTAGATCTTGGCTCCCACGTGCAGCCCGTTCACGTCGATCTGGAGCGTCGTCGGGATCGCGTCTGTGTAGATGAAGCACTCGAGCTCGTGGTGGATGTGGTTGATGTAGCCGCCGCGCTTGAGACCCGGGCTGCCTTCCTCGTTCAGGTACGTGATCGGGATCGAGACCTTGCGGCCGGGCTTGAAGCGCATGAAGTTCACCGCCAGCGGCACGTCCGTGACTGCAAGAAGAGCGGGGCGCATGCACAGTCAGCACCATGCCGTTTCCCCCATATACTACGCAGATACACGCACGCACCCGGGTCGAGCTGCAGGTCGCGCATGTACGCCTTGACGGGCGTGGCGCTCTCGCCCACGTGCAGGTCGAAGACCTGGTTCTCCACCGACGTCCAGAACTTGCGGTGCAGCTTCTCGAACGCGCGCGTCTCAAGCGCCACGAGCACCTTGTCGGCCGCGCCGTCGCTGCCCTCGCCGTAGAGCACGCCCGGGAGGAAGCCCTGCTTGCGCAGGCGCCGCGCCGCGCGCGAGCCCTCGACGTTGCGCAGCTGCACGTGCAGCGGGAGGAGGCTCGAGGCTGCCGCCGCCTGAGGAGCCGCAGCCGCCGTCGAGAGCTGCGCCGCACGCGCCGCCGCCGCCGCCGTCACGCGCACGTGCTGCATCGCCATCATGGTCGCTGCTGGTGCTGCTGGTGCTGGGAGCGAATCTGCGCCACGAATGGCCGGGCATTTCACTGGATGGACTTGTTGCTACGATTTTCGAGATGTCGAGTCGACTTTCTAATGAGATCTTGGAGTTTGTATAAAGGAGTAGAATGAGGAGACTGAAGGGAGTTGGAGCTTGGTTGTCAAGCACCGGTTCGCACTCGATGCCTTCATCTTCATCTTCCTCTTTACCTCTCTCTCTCTCTTGCTCTCGTGAAGAACCAACCACCTCTCTAACAACCGATCCGCGACTCCAGCCGATCACACGAGCGTGAACTGCTCGTACAAGAGCTCGCGGATGCGGTAGTAGCTGCTCGAGAGCGTGCCCTCCATCACGATCTCGTTGTTGAGCGCGCGCTTGAGCACCACGCCGTCGTTGCACACGAGCATGCCGCCGCGGAACTTGGCGTTGAAGCCAGCCTTGCCCAGCACCTGCTTCATCACGTCCAGCTTCATCTTGCCGTCACTCAGCAGGATCGGCTCGTGCAGCGCGCGGCCGCCGTTCTCGCTCGCATTCTGCAGCACCGGCACGGAGCTGTTCTCCGGCAGCGCCAGCTGACCTGTCACATACGCGACTTCGTGCGTGCCCACCTGAACCACACACACACACACACACACACGCACACGCCAGCCAGC
>JAASGA010000560.1:0-16579 GCA_023334105.1 Globisporangium nodosum
CTCGCACCAACTTGCACGGGCTTGACCTTTGGGTACGTGACCTGCAGTGAAGATGAGCGGCGTGAGCGTGTTGTTCATAGAGAATGGACGAGTTCCTGAGCGATAGAAGGCACACCTGGGCACGCGCAGTAGGAAAGAGCAGCAGAAGCAGTAGCAGCCCCGCTGTTGTCGTCGCCGCGCCTCGGCGGAGGCGGCGCTGCATCGGTCGACTTGTGTCGTTTCGACGAGAGCTATCTAAAAGTCACGACATTCCGACGTGCCTTTGACGCGCTTTGAGATTGCTGCGACGCTGCAACACGCGCTTTGACTCGCTGTCACGCCGCGCGACCTGACAAGCATCGCGCGAAAGCGTGCATTTGAAGTGGACACTTCATTGGATCAAGGGAAAAGCGTCCATGTGAAATGGACACTCGGGTGTGGATCATCAAAGGATGCAAAAATGTTTACGCCGGATTTGATTTTGATTACGCCATTTGATGGGGTGCACCACACCATTTTGTTGTCTGTTTCAAGTTGCATAGTGAAAAAATCAGGAAGTACTAGTATGTGTTTTGATCGGTAGTGAAAAAATCCAGTCAATCGTGATCATCCCACAGTTTTCTTCGTTTTTTGTGAAAAAACGCTCGTCTTGTTTTGTACACACCTTTTTGCTTGACACGCTGATCTGCACCTCCGCGGCGACCTTCGCTCGATGGCGCACACATAGAGGAGGAGATAGTCCCTGCAGCAGCACGATGTTCATGCTGTGAATGGCGACGTGTTGATTGTGCTGCACGAGGCGCGATGCTGTTGGTGGTGATCAGCTGGCTCTCTTTTTTTCATGACGGGGTTTCGTGCGTCTGCAGACGGTGGCGCTAGCCTCACGGTACTCGAGTGTCTCAAACAGAGCGCCGTGTTTTGGCGTCATCCGGCCACTCTTTGTGCGAGACAAATCGGTCGTGCGATCGTCAAAGACTTTTGCACCTGTAATGCTGCTTTCAAAACGGTGGACACACGCCGCCGATGCTGCAGCAAACACGCCCTGCCGTGCGCGTGCAGGCTCAAACAAGAGCGCACCGCGCCGCCATGCATGATCCACCTCGACACGAACGCAGTCGTCGTCCTTGGATCGCTTTGGATCTCCAAAACAGTGTTTCTGCAAGTGTATCGCGCGTTCTCCCACTCTTGATACTTGATTTGACGCCGGCGCGCCACCAGCCGGTCGGTGGCGAGCCACCCGAGTGGCCTTTCGAGCGCGAAAAGTCAGCACGTTAGAACCGCAGGGGCCTGAGAGCGTGAGACCGAGCCAGCGCGCCACCCAGCCCTGCACTCTTCTTCCTCCTCGAGCGAGCTTCCGCCTCATTCGCGAATCTGCCGCCGCCGAGTCGCCGAAGCTCTCGCCCGCCAGCGCACCAGCCGACTGAAAAAGCACCAGCAGCCATGGCCGCGACGCTCCACACGCCGCAGCTCGCGGAGGAGATCCCCGCGCTCTCGTTCCTCTACCCGTTCGAGTGGGAGAACCAGTGGGTGCGTCCTCCTGCGTCCTCGACACACACGCGCTTGATGTGCATGCGACACCCGCACACTTTGCTTTCTTTAGATAGTGATGACTCACCGCTGCTGCTTGCTTCCTTTGAGCAGAGGCTGACGTGGCAGCCCGAGTTCTGCTGGGAGTCCATGGGCCACGCGCTCGTGCTCTGCGCGTGCTACGCCAGCATGTGCTTCGGCGGCCGCTGGGTCATGAAGGACCGCAAGCCCTTCGACCTGCGCATGTACGTGACGGCGGAGGAGAGAGAGAGAGAGAGAGAGAGAGGAATCGAGCGCTGACACCACTTCTCTTGCTCGTGTCGTGACGCTGCAGCCCGCTCGCGCTCTGGAACCTCCTCCTCGCGACCTTCAGCTTCATCGGCTGCCTGCGCACGGCGCCGTTCCTGCTCAACACGATCTACCGCCGCGGCGTGTACAACTCGGTGTGCACGCCACCGACGCCGCACTACGGCAATGGTCCCGTGGGGCTCTGGGTCACGCTCTTCATCTTCTCCAAGGTGCGTGCCTGTGTGGCGGTGATGGCTGGACGGCTGTTGCTGCCAGCGTCATGAGAACTCGAGAAGCTCACTGTTTGCTCACTGCTTGCTGCTCGCTGCTCGCTGCTCGCTGCAGGTGCCGGAACTCGTCGACACGCTCTTCATCGTGCTGCGCAAGAAGCCGCTGATCTTCCTGCACTGGTACCACCACATCACGGTGTTGCTCTTCTGCTGGCACGCGTTCGCCACGCTGTCTGCGAGGTATGTGCTTGTGTGTGCTGTACTTGCTGCCTTAAGCTGGTGAAGCGCGGTAGCGGAAGCAGCGCGGATCTGACTGAACACCTTCTCTCTGTACATGTTTGGATGAATGCAGCGGTCTGTACTTTGTCGCGATGAACTACACCGTGCACGCCATCATGTACTTCTACTACTTCCTCACGGCGATGGGGTACCGCCCTCGCTGGGCGCTCGCCGTGACCGTCTTCCAGCTCAGCCAGGTGCGCGTCGATGTCGCGTGAGGGAATGCGCTTCTTGATTGCCTGAACTAACGAGTCTGCGTATGTGTGTGTGTGTTCCAGATGGTGGTCGGCGTGGCAGTGTGCTCGCTGGCGACGTACTACATCCACTCGGGCGTGGACTGCGCCGTGGACCGCGAGAACCTCAAGTGGGGCATCATCATGTACTCGAGCTACTTTGCGCTCTTCCTCAAGTTCTTCATCGAGCGCTACGTGCTGTCGGCGAAGAAGAAGGCGAGCAGCAGCAGCAGCAGCAGCCGCAAGGCGAAAGCCGAGTAGAGCAGGAGATAGCAGCGCACGGGGAGGTCACGGCGGCGGGGCCGAAGACGCCGAGCAGCAGCAGCAGCAGGCGGGAAGAAGGGAGGGGACCGCTCGCCGTGCTAACGTACATAGATGAAAGGGGTTATGGCAGTGCCCTGGTCGACGTCGACAGCGTCATAGAGAGAGAGAGAGAGAGCATGCCGTGCATGCCGAGCGCATATGTCGGATCTTGGAAGCTGACGAGGACGAGTATCCAGATAAGTATCCGGATTCGTACTTTGAAGGCGACCACCAGTACTTTGCGTGTCAAAACATGCTTGCGCAGCCATTTCTCGACTATCTCCTCGACCTCGCGATGGGCGGCGGTGGCGGCGCGCCGCGCGGGAAGCTCGCGGACCCGGACGAGGCCACGTACTGGGGCCGCGTGCGCAAGACCTTCCACCAGCTCGACTTCCGCACGGCGCTCACAACCGACCACGCGCTGCAGGACGCGCTCGCGCTCGTGGCCGCCAGAGGTGCTCGCGTAACACGAGGAGCTCTCGCTGCTAGTCTCTCCGCTCTGACGCTACTGCGTGTGTGTGCGGGTATATGTGGCTGCTTGTGCTGTGGCAGAGTCGGGGACGACTGTGGACGCGGCCGAGTATGAGCGCGCGATCAAGATCAAGCGCGCGATCGTGCACCCGGACACAGGTGCGGCACTGAGTCGCGCACCACGCTGTTCGCTCGTTTGACCATGTGGTCCTGACACACGCACACACATTCGATCGCTCTCTAACTCTATCTACTCACACTCACTCGACAGGCGAGCCCGTGCTCACGCCGCTGCGCGTGTCGATGATCGTGCCGATGAACGTGATCGTGGACTGCGGCATGCTCCTCGCGGCCACGACGCGCCAGACCATCTTCGCGCAGTGGCTCAACCAGACGTACAACGCGCTGCACTACTACGCGAACCGCAACGCGTCGAACGAGGACACGGCGGAGCAGCGCGTGGTCGCGTACATCGGCGCGACCGCGAGCTCGGTGGCGGCGTCGCTCGGCATCCGCCGCTGGGCTCGCACGATGCAGAACGCCGCGTGGCAGCCTGTGGTCGCGCGCATGGGTCCGTTCGCGGCCGTCGCGGCGGCTGATCTGCTCAACCTCGCGGTGATGCGCCAGAGCGAGTACCTCAAGGGCGTGCACATCTACGACGAGAACGGCGACCTCGTGGGCAAGAGCAAGCGCGCCGGCGCGCTCGCGGTCGCGTCGTGCATCGCCGGCCGCATCTTCGCCGCGGCGCCGATCCTCATCGTGCCACCGCTCCTCATGCGGCGCCTGGAGACCAAGCCGCTGCTGAAGCGCAACCCGTGGTTGCGCGTGCCAATCCTGCTCGGCCTCGTGGGCACGGCCATCCAGTTCTCCGTCCCCGTGACGTTCGGGCTCTTCCGCCAGACCGCGCAGGTGCACCTCAAGTACCTCGAGCCGGAGCTCGCGTCGGCGACGCGCAAGGACGGCCAGCGGGTCGACGTCGTCTCGTACAACAAGGGCATCTGAGGCGGCTCGACAGCTGTCTACCCATCTCTTCATCTAATGCATCCGCAATAGAGACACATCCGGCAAGCGAGCGACCACACTTCACTCGCTGTCGTTGACGCCATGCTGAGCGTGACGGCTATTGCTGGCCTGATGACGCTCAACCTATGAATACCAGTCTTTGACTCTTCTTTCTCGCGCGCTGCCGCTGCCGCCGCCGACGACGAAGTTCGAAGGATGGAGACGACGGCAGCGGATGCAGCTGGGGACAAGGACCCGAATGCGGCATCAGCAGAGTCCGTGGGGACCACGGACGCCACGCCGGCCACCGCGATGGAGCTCTTCAACCGGCAAGGGGATCTGCAGAAGATCGAGTTCCTCAATGGCCGCATGCTGTTGCTGCAAACCGAGAACGAGACCCTGCGCGCGCGGCACGAGAAGCGCGAGCAGGAGACGCACGAGTTCGTGTCGTACTTCCAGAAGGAGATCCAGACGCGGGACAAGCAGCTCACGAAGCTCACGGAGGAGCTCGCGGCGGCCAAGCTGAGCCACGCGCTCGAGGTCGAGGCCACGTTGGCGGCTAAGGAGGCGGCGTACCAGCAGATGCACCAGAGCTACTCGTCGAAGGAGGAGAGCTTGACGGAGCAGGTGTTCTTCCTCAAGGAGGAGCTCACCCAGCTCGAGATGTTCAAGGACATGAAGGAGACCGTGCATGCCAAGATGCAGGAGCTCGAGAGCGCGCTGCACACGGAGAAGGAGCGCGGCCACGACCTCGCGCGCGACCTCGAGCGCAAATTCCTCGAGGAGAAGGCGCGGCTGCAGAAGGAGCACGAGAAGCGCATCGAGATCGTCAAGCAGCAGGCGAAGGAGGACGCGCGCAACGGCCTCGACGCCGACACGCGCAAGATCGTGACGGACAACCGGCGCATGGGCGAGGAGCTGCGCTTCCAGCTGCAAATGAGCGAGGAGTTACAGAGGGAGAAGTGCGACTTCGAGGCGCGCGCCAAGAAGTACTCCATGGAGCTGCAGATCGCGACCGCCAAGGAGGCCGAGTACGCGGGCCAGGCGCAGCGGCAGGCGCGCGAGATCAAGCAGCTGCGCGCGGCGGTCAAGGAGCTTGAGAAGAAGATGACCGAGAGCCTCGCCGCGGCCGAGCGCGAGAAGCACGTCGAGGTGTCCAAGAACGGCCGCGAGCTGGAGGAGCTCGCGCTGGACGCGGACGGGCTGCGGCGGCTGCTGCGGCTCAAGAACAAGGAGCTGCGCAACCTGCGGCGGCTCGCGCAGACGATTCTCGACCAGCGCACGGATGTCGAGCAGTTCTTCCTCGACGCGCTCGAGTGCGTGAAGCGCGAGATCCAGGACGAGCGCAAGCGGCAGCACGACCTGGAGCTCGAGCGGTACCATCTCGAGGTGAAGCGCTCGCAAGGCATGCGGGGAATGGCGACGAGTCTGCGTTTCCCGAAGCTCGGGAGTCCGACCAGCACAGCTGCGGGGCCGTTGGCGTCGTCTGCTGCGAATGCGACGCTTGCTGGTGGTGCGCGCCACGTCGGCGACAAGGTGGATCTCCGCCAGCTCACTTGGGAAGAGCGTGAGCGCGTGCTGCGTCTCGTGTTCGCGAAGATCAACGGCACGCAGAGCTACGCGCCAGACGCCGCTGAGCAGCAGCAGTCGCCTCCGTCGTCCAGGGGATCGCTGGACGGTGGGATGGCCGCCACTGACACCGCCGAGTTCGCTCTGCCCGAGAGCCACACCGACGGCGGCGTGTACTTCGCGACGGAGCCGGCGTCGCCCGTGCTGCGTCGAGGAAACAGCGGCGGATACGGCGGGCGGAGAACTGGCGGCGCTGGTCCGAGCGCGAGCGTGAGCATGTCGCTGAGTGGGCTGCCAGTCGTGCTGGCCGCGCCGCCCAAGCGCAGCAGCAACCAGTAGCAGCAGCGAGTCGGTCGGCCGCGCGCGCGAGGAAGTGACGAGACAAGACGGACGCCTGTGAGGTGTGTCAGATGGCTGCTGAATTCGCCCCCAGCGCCGCACTTCGTCCGTGTCGACCGCTGCCTCTCTCCGCACTCCACTTGTCCAACCCCCTCCTAGCTATCCTGCGGCGCGGACGCACCTCGACGCTCTCACACGAACGGAGACGTCGCGGACAGTCGCCGCTCGTACGACGCCCCTGCGGCGCTGCTGCTCGCGTCGCTGTTGAAGCTGCTCGGGAACTGGTGCGGAGACGGTCCCGTGCCGTCGTCCGAGTCGTACCGCAGCGGGTCCTGGAAGAGGTCGCCGCCGTGGGTCCAGCGCGGATGACCCTCGCTCGCGTCGCCCGATGCCGTGCCGTACGAGCTCACCATCGGACTCGCCGCGAGCAGCTTGCCCTCGCCTCTGTCCCCCGAGTTGATGATGTGGAAGATGCCAAAGTCCGGGAGCTTCTTTTGGCTGTGCGAGGACCCGTGTCGCGGCGCTAGGAGACGAGAGAGAGAGGAAAGTAGTGAGAGCCTTGCTAACGAGAATGCAGAGCGCCACACACACACCTCCGACTCCCCCGGCTTTCGACGTGATCAGACAGAGCAGCAGCACAGTCGGCAGGAACTCCCAGAAGCAGAAGAACACAAAGTACGCGAACGTCGTGACGCGACCGTTCATGTCGAGCGGGTTCCAGATGCTCACGAGCCAGCTCTGCGACGTCGCGAGGTCGCGCACGGAGCGCGTGAAAAAGATGAGGAAGAGCAGGAAGTTGAAGATCGCGAGGCTCTGCACGAGAGCGACAGCAAGAACATCACGGCTTGAGGTTAGCTGCGGTTCGCGGCGGCGTCCCCAGCTGGCTGCAGGCGTACCCGGGGCTTGGAGACGAGCATCCGCCGCCGCTTCCAGCTCTCGACCTGGTCACCACCATCCAAGCAAGCAAGCGTGAGCGCCTCTCACGTGTCGTGCCGCCACCGCGCACGAAGCCACTCACGTTCGCCATCTTCCAGCCGAAGAAGCCGAAGAGCCCGCTGAGCAGGAAGAACGACACGGCTGAATACGCGAGCTGCACGCGCACGTAGGAGACCTTGTAGAACTCCTGATCGTACTCGTCGCCGAAGGCGTCGGCGTTCGAGAGGTCGTTGGACGAGTTGAAGGCCCAGACGGCGGTGAACGTGGCCGTGGAGACGGTCATGAAGAGGTAGAGTGGCAGGCAAACGGCGCGCCAGCGTTTGCGCCAGCGCTCGCCCGTGAGCACCTGGATGTAGAAGAGCACGAGCAGCGAGAAGTTGGCGAACTGGATGGGCGTCGGCACCCAGTAGAGCAGGTAGAGTGCCAGGTACGGCAGCTGCGCGCGCGTCTGCAGCAGGATCCAGTAGGCGGCGCGCACGACGGTCCAGAGCAGGCAGAGCGCGTGGAAGCTCGTGGACCACGAGAGCAGCTTGTCGCGCCGACGCAACGACGCCGCGAGCCGCGTGAGAAGGAAGAGCAGCAGCGCCAAACACATGCCCGTGAGCAGCAGCGAGTACGTGGTCGGCTCGGGCGCGCTCATGGGCGTCCGGCGTCGCGCGCCGCCCCGCGGCTCTCGCTCGGTGCTCGTGAGCGAGCAATCAATTGATTTTGATAATGAGAAGCTCATTTGACAACATCCTCGCTTTTGTCACTACCAGAATAATAACAGCGAATGGATTTGTGGATGGTAAAGTGATTTGCATTTGTATGCAGAGATGTGGGAAATGTCCAATGTGCCTCCATCAGCTTCTGGCGTGGACCACCCATTCTGCACCAAGCTCACTTTCGGTGCTTGATCCGGCGGATGACATCCAGCAGCGGACGTAGGCGCTTGCGTGCATCCGCGTCCTCCGCTGCGTTGTCCAAGTACTCGTCTGTTGCAATACAACGCAGCATCAGCCGCGAGAGAGAAGAGTTAGATCCGCGCCAGCAGACTCGCTGTTCTTGCAGACCAATGCACTCGAACCTCGGAGCACGAGGAGCGCCGCCTCGGTCTCACGCGAGTCCACGTAGCGATCCTGAGGCGGGAGGTCGAAAAGAGTAGTAAGACAAAGTAGTGCAACGCAATGCAAATGCAGTGGACAGAGGCGAGTATTGAGACGCACCGAGTGGGACTGAAAGTCCTCGGTCGCGCACAGCAGCGCAAGCGCCTCGACGCCGACATCGATGTCTGCCGACTGGAACGAGGCGGATGGCACACACCACGAGTGAGTAACGCATGCAACGCGCGACGAGTACACACACAGTGAAGCCCAAGCGAGCGGAACACGAACGAGCAAGTGAGCCAGCAGACTTACGTGGCTATCAGGACTTACACTGAGCAAGTGGATGTTCGCGCTGAGGTGCATCGCCAGCAGCGAGAAGATGCGCTTCTCCATGATCAACGGCATGATCCTGCAGCAGCAGCAACACAAAACACCGAGTCAAACGCATTACATCCCACTCTAAAGCGGTGAACGAGCGAGGACGCACCGGGACTCGTCGATCGAGTCGAGTTGCTTGCACAGTCCGAGCAGGAAGTGGATGACCGTGATCTCCTGGCTGTTGTCCATCTTCTTGTCGGCGAGGTACTGGCGCAGCCAACATCAGTGCAAAAGAGCTCTTGGAGTCAGGCGGAGAAGCGGTTGTGCGTTGTGCGAGTACGTACATCTGGGTTCTCGAGACAGTAGCTAAAGATGCTGTGGATGTACTCGATCAGAAGCGGGATGTCGGTCGTCTGGACAACAGGAGCATCGTGAGTATGCGCAAGAGCGCATGGAGCAAAAATCGGAAGCGAACCTGGACGGCTTCGGCGTGCAGCCACGCGTTCTTGAGCGTCAAGCCCATTCCTCGCTCGAACTTTTGCATCAGCTCCATCGTCGAGTCCTGTGCAAGCGAGTGGACCATTAGACGGAGCAACTCCGTGTCCGTGAAGCACTGCAACCGCACCTTGATTGGCCCTCGCTCAATCATGCGCTTGAGGTAGTCGTTGTAGTCCACCAGGTTCCGCAGACACAGGTTCAGCTTGCCGTCCTCCAGGAGGTACCTGCAGCCGAAGAGAAGGACTGAGCACTTTCGCACCATCGATGCTCGTAGACTTGCCCGAGCGTCTCACCTCAACGCGATCTCCTCGCACTCCCACAGCGTCGCGTCCTGCTGCTTGGGCAGCGAGCGCTCCTGTTTCAAGTAACAGTATACGTGCAGGGCGCGTACGCAAGTTCGCAGTCAGTCGACAGCTCTCAGAGACAACTGTGCAGAGAGCGATGCAGCAGTAGCCAACCATCTCCGTGATGTCGCCGATGCGTCCGATCTGCTCGGCCATTTTGTTCCAGTCGTCCGAGAGCACGGGGTAGTCCGCCTGCACGTTGGTTGGTTGCATGTACCAGAGACCTTGCGTCAGCGATACGACGCAAAGCGCACGCTTCTCAAGAGGGCAAGGCGCACCATAAAGCGCACGTGCGCGCGTAGATCGGCCGTGAGTTTGCCCGAGAGCTCCTCGAACGTGTCCTGGTCGCGCTTCGGCGCATAGTGGGCTTTCCGGCTGCTGGACATGGCGCTGGTCGTCGCTTTTGCTGGGCGGTGGATCTCGGTGCTTGGTGGCCTTCCGTGGCGTCGTGCGTGCGTGTGGTGCAAGTGGTGGTCGGCGCTTGCGGTGGCGGCTCTCAGCGCGAAGTCGTTTCTGTGGCCTCATGGGGTCGATGCCCTTGAAATAGTTGATGGTGTTCTTACACCACTTGCGAAGACTACTTAGCAGTACTTAGAAGATGAGCTAGCTTGCTAGCAGGGCACAGGAGAAGAGCAAGCGAGCGCTTGGGTTGGAGAGAGAGATCATGGCTGCGCATCGCTTCAAGATCGGGAGTAAGTGCTTGGTAGAGCTGGATGCGATTACTCTGTCTTTCCGCTCTTAACTCACTATGACTGTGTGAAGTGAGAATGTTCCGAGATTTGGGAACATTCCCCATTCAAACAGAGAGAACGAGCCAAGTCCGCGAAACTTATTAGTTTGCAGAATGTTTGTTTCGAGCTGTTCTGTTTTTTTCACCCACTCTTTGTTCACTATCGATTCGCATTTTTGCATTCGACTTGCTCCTGTGATTTTGTATCCAGCAAGTCGAGCCTCACTTTCTTATTGTGTCTCGTTTGGAGCGTGCGTTCCAGTACTGCCGCTGGTCCGTCGTCGTGTGCTCGAAGCCTCATTCCTCCCCTTCGCTCCCTTCTCGCCAACCAGCAAGGAAGCAGCCGGCAGCTTCGCTCGCGTGCGTGCGTGTGCGCGTGTGTGTAAGTGCCCTTCCTCCTCCCCCACCCCTCCGCCCTCAGCCGCCGCCGCCGCTGCCGCCGCCATGGACTCGCGCGGAGAGATGCGCGCGCTGGACGCGCAGATCGACCGCCTGCGCCGCGCCGAGAACCTCACGGAGACGGAGATCTACGAGCTGTGCCAGAAGGGGAAGGAGATCCTCGCCGCCGAGTCGAACGTGCAGCCCGTGCGGTGCCCCGTGACCGTGTGCGGTGACATCCACGGGCAGTTCTACGACCTGCTCGAGCTCTTCAGAATAGGCGGCGCGTGCCCGGACACCAACTACCTCTTCATGGGCGACTACGTGGACCGCGGCTACTACTCGCTCGAGAGCGTGACGCTGCTCGTGGCGCTCAAGGTGCGCCACCCGGAGCGCATCACGATCCTGCGCGGCAACCACGAGTCGCGCCAGATCACGCAGGTCTACGGCTTCTACGACGAGTGCCTGCGCAAGTACGGCAACGCGAACGTGTGGAAGTACTTCACGGATCTCTTCGACCACCTGCCCATGACCGCGCTCATTGAGAACCGCGTGTTCTGCATGCACGGCGGCCTCTCGCCGTCCATCGACACGCTCGACCACGCGCGCGCGCTCGACCGCGTGCAGGAGGTGCCGCACGAGGGGCCGATGTGCGACCTTGTGTGGTCGGACCCGGACGACCGCTGCGGCTGGGGCATCTCGCCGCGCGGTGCCGGCTACACGTTCGGCCAGGACATCACGGAGCAGTTCAAGCGCAGCAATGGGCTCACGTTCATCGCGCGCGCGCACCAGCTCGTGATGGAAGGGTACCAGTGGACGCACAACCGCGGTGTCGTCACGATCTTCAGCGCACCCAACTACTGCTACCGCTGCGGCAACCAGGCGGCGCTTATGGAGATCGACGAGGTCATGTGTGACCGCAACGGTGACAAGGTGTACGACACGTGCAAGTTCATCCAGTTCGACCCGGCGCCGCGCGACAGCACGTTCAACGAGAAGAAGCGCACGCCGGACTACTTTCTGTAAGCGGCCGGCGGAGAGGCGCTGGTGGAGGGCGCTACCGTGGGCGTCCGTGAGCGCGGCGTAGCTAGCAAGAGAGCGGGCAGACGGGCGGAGGAGCCGAGCACCTGCTGCCCGCCATTTGTTTTTTCTATTGAACTGCAATGCTCGTTGGATCAGGCGGCGTCGTTTGTCAGCGTCATTCTGCGTCACATGAGCGTGAGGAAGTGCTGGAGCTGCTTCTTGAGCTCGAGCGAGTCGCTGTGGCTCGGGTGCGTCGCCAGCGCCGCGTTCACCTTGGTGAACGAGTCGTGGAAGTCGCCGACCTTGTAGGCCAGCAGCGCTGCCAGACGCATGGACAGCAAGAGAAAGAGGAGAGATGTCAGTCCTCCCGAGCAGCTACGGTAGGTGTGACGAACGAGGACGCACCGCGGTTGTAACTCGGCTCGAACATGAAGCCCGCAAGCGACTCGGCGAGCTGGAAGTTGGCGCGCGCCTGGTCGAGATTGCCCTTGCGCAGCTCGAGCACGCCGAGGTTGTTGTACGACTCGGCGTGGTTGCTGTCGACCGAGACGGCGATCTTGAAGGCCTGGTAGGCGAGCCCGAGGTCGCCGATGCCCACTGCGACCTGCCCGACGTTGTACCAGATGTCGGCCATGGTGTCGTCCGACGCCATGGCGAGCGCGCGCTCGAAGCACGAGAGCGTCATGTCGTACTGCGCCGCGTAGAAGCAGCAGAGCCCGATGTTGCACCAGAGCTCGGCGTTATTCACGTCCATCTGCAGCAGGCGCCGATAGTAGCGCAGCGCCACCTCCGGGTGGTCCGTGTAGAAGAAGTTGGACGCGAGGCACGCGATGGCCTCGATGTTGGACGCGTCGAGCGCCAGCACGTCCTTGTACACCTCCACGCTCTTCTCCACGTTGTTGAGCATGTCGTGCACACGCGCACTCGCGACGAGCAGGTGCGTGTCGCCCGGGAACTTGCTGCGCGCGCTCTCGTACCGGTCCAGCGCCGTGTTGGGCTGGTCCAGCCGCAAGTACACCTTGCCGAGCTCGAGCACGGTGATGACCATCTCCTGGTTGCGCAGCGACGACTCGAACTGCTTCTCGGCGTCGCGGAAGAGCCCGAGCTGGTAGTAGCACTTGCCCAGGCGCGCCTTCCACCACCAGTCCTTGTAGTCGACCGCGACAGTGGCTTCCGCCGCGAGCTCCAGTGCCTTGCGCGGGTTGTGCTCGTAGTACAGCAGGTAGTCCACGAGCACCTTGGCGATCGCCGGGCGCGCCGCGTACCGCTTGAAGTCAAGGCGGTTAACGTCGATAAAGACGCCGGTGTCAGCTGCCTGCATGGACGCCGTGCCGAGACGGATCTGGCGCCCGAGTGTCGTCGGCGGCCGCGACGTGCCGGGGCGGTTGCCTTGCAGCGCGCGGTCGATGGACATGCTGCCCGTGCCTGGGCGGGAGCTCGTACCTGGTCGTGCGAAGCCGCTCAGCGGGCGACCTGTGGACGTCATGGGACGCACGCTCGGGTCACCGTTCGCGCTCGCCTTGGTGTTCGGCCGGTTAAGCGATGTACCCGGGCGCGGCATGGCGGCCATGACGTTGTCGTCCATGAGCAGGTCGGCGGCGCCGTCCTCCTCGAGCTCCGAGTCGTCGATGTAGCTCTGCGCCGTCAGCGCCTTCGTCTTGGTCACCCACGCCGCCTGTTTAGGAGCGTGTGAGCAAGAGAGTGAGAGAGTACGTGATCACAGTCAATAAGGAACTCACGTAACGTCACAGCCGCATGCATGCTCGGAAGGCGCACCTGGTCATACGGGTTCACCGCCAGGATCTCCGTGCAGATATCGACGCACTCGGCAAAGCGGCGCTGGCGTGAGCGCAGCAGCGCCATGAAGAACGGATCCACGTCGTCCAGGCTGCCGCCGCCGCCGCGCTCGTCTTCATCACCAGCACCACCACGCATCGTCAGCTTCTCTTTCGAATAGAGAAATGCTCTCACGCCCTTTCAGGTTCCTCTGAAGTAGCTCTTTGTTTGTTACTTTTTATTACTACGTTCAGAACTTCAACGCTACTTCTCGCGAAGCGACATTCGTCTACTTCCCGAAGACTTCTAGTAGACCCCATGCAGCAGCGGCGCGCGTCCACCGGCAGCGCGCGGCGCCACCCGCTCGCGCTCGAGCGCACCAGCGACGGCACCTCCTTCTCCTCCTCCGCAGAAGCAGCAGCAGCTGCGCCACCGCCCGCGCCGAAGTCGGTGCCGCGGCCACTGCGACTCGCGACCTTCCTGCCGCAAGACTCGCTGCGCCGCAATCGCCAGGCGGCCGACCACGCGCGCGCCGCCAAGCTCTTCGCCGCCGCGGGCCTCGACCTCTTCCGCCAGAGCCTCGCGTTCGACGGCGTGCAGCCGCAGCATCAGGCGCCGCGCCACCCGGCGATCTCTCCGAACCTCGGACCCATCCCGGAGGACAGCGATGCAGCCGCCACCACCGACGTCTCGAACGCCAGCCAAGCGATTCTCGTGATCGGCGCCGGCCCGCTGACCGCCAGAGGCGAAGTGAACGCGTGCGTCGCCAGCCACATCGAGCACGCGAGCCAACTGTACTGGGACGTCACGCGCGCGTACGCCGAGCGCCAGGCGAACGCGCACTGCTACCTCGTAGGCGGATGCAAGTTGAGGTTGGTCGGTTGGTTGGTGGGGAGTTAGCTAACTACGGGCTTGAATGCTACGGCCAGATCCCAGTGGCGGACGAGCTGGGCAACGACGGCGTGCTGGAGTGCGAGGCGATCCGCAACGCGCTCGCAGCCGCCGGCATCTCCCCGCACCATATCGTCATGAACTGCTCAGCGGTGCGCTCGCATGGCGACAATATCGAGCTTGAAGTGCCTACACACGCCTAACGCTGGCTCTGCGTGTGCTTCACTGCAGTCGAACGTCATCGACAACATCGTGCGGCTCGTGCCGGTACTGTGCCACCTGCACATCGAGCACGTGCACGTCGTGGTGTCCCAGCTCTACCTGCCGCGCGCCCAGACCTGCGTCGACCGCATTCTACGCGCGGTGGACGACATGGCGTTCAAGACGCAATACCACATTGCCCCCGACGGACTCCAAGCGAGAGAGCGCGCGCAACGGGAGACGATCGAGTCGCGGCGCTTGAGAGACGCCGACAAGCTCAACGCGGAGCTCGACGACGCGATCAAGCAGCTGAAGAAGCAGCAGCAGCACCGGGTGTTTGAAGGGTTCTACAGCAACAGCCACCATAGCGCGAACGCCACGCGAAGCGCCACGCGCATCTCGTCCACCTCGTAGACCGACAGACCACCGAGCGAAGCCCATAGCGACGCAGGTCATTGCACATACACTCTAGATTGATTCGCCTCTCACCCCTTCGCTTGTCAAGGCTCGAGCGCGTGGCCGGCGTCCTCGGCGAGCTTCCTGATCTTCGGGATCATGTCCTTCTTGGAGAAGCGCGCGAGCAGCTCGATGAGGGACTCGTAGACCTCGGCGTCGAAGCGTGGCTCGCCCTCCGACTGGTAGCCCTGGTGCAACAGCACGAACGTGCGTATCAGCTCGTTGAGCTCCGCCGTCGACTCGCACCGCGCAATGAGCGCCTGCATGCGCTGCGACGAGAGCGCGAAGCCGTCGCACTCCATGTTGTACGCGATGTGCAGCGTGCGCTCGACGAGCCCCGCGCGGGTGCCCACGTCCACGAGCGCGCCGTAGAGACCCTCGGGCACCGACAGGTTCGCCACGCGCATCTCGCGGAAGAGCGAGAAGCACACGTCGATGCCGCTCGCGCCGTAGAGCGCGTTCATGACGTACTCGAAGAACAACTGGTCCGTCGTGACTCCCTTCGCCGCCATCGTCTCGAGGATCCTCACGATGCCACCGACGTCCGCGTGCGTGCCGTACACGAACGCGATCACCGTGTACGTCTTCACGTCCGGCTCGATGCCCTGCGCCTGCATGGCGTCCACCAGCGCCACTGCGTCGCCGACAAGACGGCGCCGCGCGCACGTCGCGAGCAGCGACGTGAATACCTTCAGGTCCGGACACAGCTCCCACTCGAGGAAGAGCTCCATGATGTGGAACACTTCGGAGAACGACGCGTCGCGGTGGTTCTCCACGACCTCGAGCATCGTCACCTGGTTCGGCACGATGAACGGGTTCTGCGTCATCCGCGCGAAGAGGTCCTTCCCGAGGTCGAACTGCCTTGTGGCCGCGAAGCACCCGAGCGCGTCGTTGTACTGCTCCACCGCGAGCATCCATGCCCCTCGTAGTGCGTCCTCGAGCGCGAACGCGTCCTCGAGTACCTCCTCGAGAAACTGCGAGTCCAGCGTCGTTGTGCAGAAGCGGATCGCCGAGCCGAAGCCGGGGCCGCGCGCCACGCCGTCGCTCACCATCGCGCGATACACGTCCTTGAACATCGCCGCGTCCGACTGCGCCACGCACGCCTTCAGCACGTTCACATAGATATTCTCGTCGACCGGGATCACGCGCGTCGAGCCCTCGGCACCGTCGTCGGCTTCAAGCAGCATCGCATCGTAGCAGCGCAGCGCCAGCCGGGGGTGCTGCGTCTCGACACAGCACTGGATCGCCGCGCCGAACACGCGCTCGAACGCGTGCTGCGTCGTCTTGAGCGTGTTCCTGCTGCTCGCGCCACCACCAGCTACCGCCTCTCTGTGCGCTGTCAGATCCGCAGACTTGGCTTGGAACCACTTGAGGAAGTAGGCAACAGCGCGGGTCGGCGGCTCGTTCGCGAGCGCGTGGCTCCGGAAGAGCGCGATGAAGCCCTGCTGCTGGAAGTCCTCGAGCCGGAAGCGCGGGTGGTTGAAGAGGTCCGTCGTGAAGTCGATCACGTCTGCGTGGTGGTGCTTGGCAGACATCGCAGACACGAGAGTCCCGACGATGCGCGGCGGCAGCGGCGCCTCCGCGCCGAGCTCTAGGTGGTAGAGCACGAGGAAGCGCGCCTGGGCGAACATCTTGATGTTCGCGCAGCCGTTCACGACCGACACGAGCATCTGTGCGACGAAGTCGGTGCCGCACTTGTCGCAGAGCGCGTCGAGCAGGCGCA
>JAASGA010000561.1:0-16566 GCA_023334105.1 Globisporangium nodosum
CTCTCTCTACATCACACTCCACCATCAACACGATCGTGACTGAATCCAGGAGCTGCGAGCCCCAACGCCACCGTCAGCTGGCGGTGGCGCCAGCCTCCACTGCAAGAAGCAGCAAAATCCGGCGGGCGTGTCTCTCGGAGCTCTCTCTGGAAACTCGTTGATACAGCGCTCGCACACCACACTGTTGCTGTCGCAGTCTCCTCCCGCTCGTCCTCGCGCATACCGGACTGAACCAGCTCGCGTCCTTTCAGCACATGCCACCCAACCTCGTCCAACAGTGCGCGTTCGGAAGTCGGAGTGGCGGTCATATACAGCACGAGATGACTAGGTTGTCAACTAAGCGTCGATGATGCTGGTGTCACTGCGAGCTGACGACGTCTGAGATCTCCAAGCGCGCGAGTGACGCCGCCGCTCACCAGGTGACAAACGTGTGCGCCTCTTGAGTCTCGCGCCGCCGCCTTCTCCCGATCGTTCGTTCGATCTTGAAGAGCTCATTCTTCGCTTTCGCAAACAAGTGATTCGAATATGACGCCAGCGCCTGCATCGATGCTGTTGCTGCGCCGCTTGCCGCTCGTGTTGCCGAGTCGCTTCGCGCTGTGGACGCTACAATCGCACGACGGCGAAGGCTGCGACCGGAAGCTGCTGGCGTCGTTGCCGAGCCCTCCGCTCGCGCGGCTGCTGCTGCCTGCGAAAGGGCCGAACGTCGCTCCGTTCGCCTACGCTGCTGGCGCGAACGCGTGGGGCGCGAAAGAATTGCGAGCCGACGACTCCTTCTTCGCGCTCTCAGTGCTTCCGAACGCCAGCAATCACGACGCAAAGATCCGAACAGTGAGACCCAAGTATGAAGAAGAGACGGAAGGACCCTCAGCCGCCATTGCCACCCGCCTGCTGCTCGCGAACGATCTTGTGAACGTCTGGGACTTCAGCGTCGCACCTCAACACGCGTGCGAACTGCACGAGCACCTGCTGCCTTACGTGTTCATCAACCGCTCGAGCGGCGTGACGTGCAACTTGGACGCGCAGCTGCGCGAGACCGGCGAGACCGAGTTCAAAGCGGGCGACGCGCGCTTCGTGGACGTGGATCCGAGCCAGCAGCGCTGCATCCACGCGTTCCGGAACGTCGGCGTGCAGTCACTCGAGCAGTACGTGGTCGAGTTCAAGGCGTGAGCTGCTTGCTACCTGAACGCGGGCTGCTTGCTGCGTCTCGTGCGAACGGTAGCCGGCGGGTTGTTCTGTCGCGGCTTGAGAATGAGAGCGCGACGAGCTGCGTCGGAGCTCTCGTCGCTGTTCTCTTGAGGTCGAATGTGCTCTGGTTGCGGTCGTCGCCTGCCTGCTATTCTCTGTGGACGCGTAGTGATCGTCGACGACGCTTGCGTTGGGCTCGTGTCGTGAAGAGAATCGCGTTGTCTTGCATGATCTCGCGTCTTCGCCCTGCTTTGCTCCGTCGCGCTTGCCGCCTCCCATACGCTGTGACTCACACACCAGAATGCGCGCTGCAGCGAGCGAACATCTTCTACGATCAGCTTCTTCTGCCGCGCGCAGTTCGCGAGCACGCTCTCGGCGCTCATACCAGAGCTCGACTCAGTGGGAACGGATGCATCGCCGTCGTCACTGTCGTTATCAGTCGAAGGGAACTCGACGTGTGAGAAGACCGAGCTGGAGCCGTCGAACCCGCAGAGCAAGCCGCCCGAGTGGACGCTCGAGCCGACCGCTGAGCAGCGAGCCATGAGTTCTGACTGCTTCTCGAACTCGGCGGCGATCGACCTGATCGAGTGGTCGACGAAGTTCACAGGAACGACTTGAGGCAGAGACGTCGCTGGCGGAGACGACGGCGTCCACTGCATCTGGCATCACGCAAGAGCAAGTGTCAGGGGCTGTGACGACAACGATGCACACACAGTAGATCACGACCTCTTCGTACCTGCACGATAAACTCGGGCACCACCGCCTGAGGGTAGCGCACGAGATACTCCTCCTGGCCCATAGATGTGAGCTCTCGAATACGGCAGTTCCCATCCCAATCAGCCCTACAGGACGCACCTCCTCTGCTACGAACAGCGCTCCGACCGTCGGGTCTGCAGGAAAGCTGTTCGCGTCTTCGCTGCCAAGCACGTCGGTCTTCGCGCGCACGGTCTTCCCCATCGCTACCCGGCAGAGTGCCAGGTACTCGATCGCAGCACCACCCAGTTGCTGCTGGCTGCGACTCGAGCCACGCCTCTCCTCGAACGTGCTGTAGCGGCTGAATCGCCGCGGGAACCGAAGCGGAGCCGCGTCAGACACTCGTGTCCGTGCAGGGAAGTCCAGCGCTGAACTGGAGTCTCTATTCGCTGTCGGTAGCCTACAGCAGCAACAGCACCAGTGATGTGTATCCAACGCCTTCCGTCAGATCGCGATCCAGTCTCATCAAGCAGACGCCAGAGAACCCAGACACGAACTAACGCCGGTCGGTTGAAAATCTGGATGTCGTCGCCTGGGAGGAGACACTCCTGGAACGCCTGCTCGTCGTGGTGCATGCCATACACGACGCAGTGCTCGATGCTCTCACTTGGGAGCGTGCAGAAGAGCCCTTTGATCTTCACGTCCGACGGCGACGCGGCCTGCGTGAAGCAGCGGAACTGGTGCAGCAGCGGTCGGTTCTCGATCTTGAACACGCTCAGTACCTCCAGCGTCGGTGGATCCGCCTGCACACGCTCAGACTCACGCAAACCCGAGGCGCCGAACGAGAAGAAGTTCCTCTTCACGTTCTCCCGCGCCGCCTTCGCGCAGCGCTGGTGCTGCGAGTCCGAGTCTGGGAGGCGCCACATGCGCACCTGTCCAAGCGTCTCGCTCTCGAGTTGCACCGCGAAGAGACTGGAAGCAGTCATTCGAGTACGAGTGAGACGCGATTCAGGACCATGCAACTTCCGCTGTGATCAGCAGACGCACTTGAGCTGGAAGAGCGTCTCCGTCCGCTTGAGCATGTCCTGGCACATGGCGTCCTCCCGAGCCGCCCACTGCTCGATGAACGCGCGCTCCGCCTCCAGCAGCGCGTAGAACCGCATCGCGCTGCGCATTGTGAGCTGCTCATGCAGCTGCTCGAGACGCCGAAAGTGGAGCTCGTAGCGCTCCGTACGTCGACACTTTCCAGCAGCAGCGTTCGCGCTTCCGATCGCAGTGAGCACATTGTTCCACTTCGCTTGGCTCTGCTCCCTCGCTGCCTGCAGCTCGAAGCGGGCATCAACCTCAGCTTACAGAGCGACCTTGAACACCTCAGCACGCTCAGCGCACCTTCGCGAGCTGGCGCTGTCGCTTCGCGAGTGCGAGCTTCGTGGCGCTCGAGTGGCTGTCAGCGCTGCTCGGCAGCAACTCGCGCAGCAGGAACGGCGCGGTGCCATCCAGCGAGCCGCCGGCACCGCAGATCGTCGCTGCATTGACGCGCACAAAGAGCTCGCCGCTGGGAGCGCGCGTCTCGGGCATGTCGCCCTGGTGTGATCCTCGATGGTAGCGCTTTGAACTGCGGCCCTCGAAGCGACGCGAGCTGTGTCTTCTCGCTATCTGGCCGATCACTGAACTAGCTGCCGAGCTGCTCGAGCGTGCGGCGCCGCTCCTCCTCCTGCATGCGCTGGCGAGTTTGCCGGACCCACTTGAGGAGACTGAACTGTACGAAGAGCCGGCTGAGGTAGTGCTGCGTGAGCTTGGCCGTATGCAGCATCTTGGCGCACGCGCGGATCTCCTGCCACGCACGACTCAGCAGCTCGTGCAGATCGCCATTGGGCAGCTCGCCGCTCGGAGGCTTCGCATGCTGCTGGATGTCGCTCAGGAGTCTCTCGACGAGCGCGTTCTGCTTCCGCAGCAGCGCCTTCGTGGCTTTGTTCTGGTGCGACGCCTCCAGCTGCACCACGAGATCGTCGTGGACGCTGCGCCAGCACCGAGCGAGATCCTGCGCCTCCTGTTCAGAGCAAGATCGACACGAGTCAGAAGCTGTTGCCAAGCAGCAAGCATGCGTACAGTAACGTCAACAACGAGCCGAACCCTCTCAACAGACGAGATGTTGGTTCGTCCGACCGACAAGCGTAGCTCCTGGAGGTCTTGCTCCTGGAACGGCACCTCCGGGAGCTGCGCGTTGAAGAGCCTCAAGTGATACGCGCGAGTCACGCGCAGCAGCGTGTCCAGGTCCAGTAGCTCGTGTCCGACGTCACCGAACACGAGGCGGCACTCGCGCGCGGAGATCCGGCTGCTCGTGACGCTCGTGACGATCTTGACGAACTGCTCGAGCCCGACGCGGCCACTGCCCGTGTCGTGGAGCTCGAACGCCTGTTTGTATCGCTACAGGAACCCGCACGCACAAGCTGTCATTCAGCAGAAGCACGAGGCGCGCAGACACTTAGCGCAACCTGGAGACATACCGCATCGACTTGCTCGGTCATCGCATTCCACTTGCCCAGGAAGATCTCCATCGCGTCGTCGAGCTCCACCATCTTGTCGACGTCTGCTGTCTCCGAGTCCTCCAGCATGATGCTTGAAGGTGGTGCACCACCACCAACAGAGAGATCGGCTATCTCTTGATGCAGCTCACTCTTCTCGGAGTCCGCGAACGCGAGCCCGAAGAGCGTGTCTGCGGTCGTGGCGACGTGGTTGGCGGGCACAAGACACGACCCGTCGGCAGTCTCCTCGAGCCTGTTCTCGGCTTTGAAGATCTTCATGTGTCCGAAGAAGATGTGACCGAGTGCGTGCAGGTAGTAGAGGAACACGTCGTAGCCTGGGCTGCTGGCTCCCGCTGAGATTGAGAGCCCCGACACCGCGCAGAAGAACGCAATGCGCTTGTCGTCCTGGAACGCCAGCAACCCTTCGGCGAAGCTGAATAGCCAGCAGCCGACAAGCGCCGGAGACTCGTAGCGCGTAATGAAGTAGTCGCAGACGAACGGTGCGATCGTCCAGAGGCAGCAGTTGTCCAGCTGCAGGTGATCTGCCTTGAGGAACTCGAGGCAGATGTCCAGGATCAGCGTCTTGACGTTCCCCTTCGTGAGCTTCAGAGACGCGAGCTCCTTGTCGCTCTGTTGTCGGAAGAACGCGCGGAGGTACGTCTGCCACATGGACGGAAGGTCCGCTCCGAACTGGACTGGCGCGACCTGTTCGTGAGGCTGGGGAGCTGGCGGCGTGAGCTCTTCGTGCGCTTGCTGAGCTGGTGCCGCGAGCTCTTCGTGCACTTGTGCCACCACGGGTTCTTCTGGCACGGATGATTCCGTCGCTTGCAGATTCGAGGCGACGAAGGCCGCGATCTCGCCGAGCTCTTCTTTCGAGGCGCTCGTAGGATGCAGCCGTCGTTTGGGGGACGCTCCCGCCGGCACACGCCGCCCCCTTCCGACGCGTAGCGGAGTCGTGGGCTTGGCCATCTTGGTCTCTTTCGCCTTCACTTCTCTGTAGAACTGAGCTGCTGTGGCCGTCGTGGTTGCATCGCCACTGCCTCTGCCTCCTCCACCACGACCATCGCCACCACCAGCAGCATCGTATCCAGCACCAGCCATGATGCTTCGCGGGCTGAACCCGACGCTCGCGATCTGCGGCGAGATGAGCGCACGGAACACGGTTGAGACGCCGCGCAAGTAGAGACACTGCTGCATCTTGCGCCGTGTGGAGGACTCGCGCTCCTTCGCGCGCGCAAGATCGCTCGGAGACGCCGAGAAGTCGATGGCTTGGAGGTTCAGCGCTGCGGTGGAGCCGTCCACGACTGCGTCGAAGATCCGCACCAGTGCATCGCCGCCCTCCACGTTCTCCACCTGCAGCCAAGCGTGTCAGTCTCAACGAGGCGCTCAAGCGCAACAAGAAGCGCATCAGCAGCACCGCACCCGAAGGAGCAAGCTCTCGCGTAAGATGCCATCGTGCGACGCCGCAGTGTCCACGAAGTAGTGCTTCCACGTATCGATGTGCGACGAGAGGATGTCCTGCAGCGCTGTGGGGTGGAATTCGCTCAGACACGTGACGAGGTGCTGCGAGGACCGCAGCTGGTCGAGCAGATCCCGGTTCGGACCGCTCTGTTGGTCGTCCTGGAACACCTCACGGAGCAGACGCAGGATCTCTCCCGGGTCTTCCTGCGCGACTCGCTCCAGAGTGGCCACCGACGCGCGCCGCATGAAGTTCAGCACACCTCGTGTGCTCTGCAGCTGAAGCATGAGGCGGTAGAACGCGCTTACATCGCCTCGCTGGTGCAAGTCGATGAAGAGCTCTTTGAGCAGCTCGGGCTGGCGCAGGAAGAGCGATGAGAGCTCGCTTGTGTGCGAGGTGAACCAGTCCACCAGGTAGGAGCTGCCACCGAGCGCCTCGCCTGCCGCTGACGTTGCAAGGTACTCCCCACCGCCCGTGTTGCCGACGCCGAGCACCGAGTCCACTGTCGATATGTTCGTGCCCCAGAGCAGTTGCACGCCTCGGTTCTTCTGGACAAGACTATCAAGGTGGTCACACGCCCTCGAATCCAACTTGAGGAACCGCTTGACGGGGCCGGAGAACTTGGTGATCGCGAAGCGCAGGATCCCAAGGTTCTGCGCGACCGCGCTCAGAAGCACCTCGGGGCTCTGGTTGATGACGCTCACGAGCAGCGACGGGTTCTGCTTCTGCTGCTGGATGATCGTCTGCACGAGCGCGCTCGCGCCGCCTGCGCTCTCGTCGGTCTCCAGCTTGGCGCGTCTCTGTCGCTCACGCGCTTCCTCACTCTTGGTGAGCTTCTCGACGATCCCGTCCGTCGGAGTCATGAACGCGCACAGGAGCTCGCATAACCCACGCTTCGCCTGCGCGAGGTTGTCCTCTGCAGCCGTTGTGGCGTCGGTCGCTGCTTCTTGGTCTTGTCGAACGACGGGACCTCGACGAAGACCGCGAGAGACGGCGTCGTCTACCGCCTCATCACTCTCTTCGCAGAGCAGGTCGAAGATCTCCTCGCACTGGTGCAGAACCGCTTCGTGGGCTGCTTTCAGTTGCTCGACGGTCAGCTCGTCTGACGCTGCTATCGTCGTCCCTTGCTGATTGGAACTTTGGTGGTGGGGATGTGAGCCGAACATGCCGAGCAGCACGTCCGGGATGGACATCAGTTGGCTTTCGAAGCCCCTGGCGTCTTCCGCGTCCGACTCGACTGGAGGAAGAAGCGCGTCGTTCGGCTCTGCGCGCTGGTTTGCGAACGCGAAGCTCGACCGGATCCTCTTACGCACCGTGAGAGTCGATCGTCGGTGCGGTGCTCCAGCTCTTTCCCCCACGCTTGATGCAAGTGCATCTGGGTGCTGGCCGGCTGGACGCATTGGGAGTGGGAGAGTCCGCCGCGAGTGGATCTGCTCCGCCGTGTACGTCGCTTCGAGAGTGCGCAGGACGGATTTGAGCTGCGTGGCATCGCTCCCCGTTCGTTCTCCTTCCGCCCGGAACGTCTCGAGCAGCAGCTTCTGCTCCTCGAAGCTCAGCGCCTGCCAGAACGTGAGCACCAGGTGCACGCGCTCCTGCAGCACAAGATTCGCCAGCGCAGAGGCGCGCTTCCGCGACACTTCGAGCACGAGTTCGCCTTCCTCCGAGAAGGTGTTGTCGCCGATAGACAGCGCCGCGTCAGAGTCGTCGACGCTCTCGTGTGCGCGCACCGTGGCCCTCTTGTTCCAGAGCACGAGGAAGAGGTCGTCGGTCAGATACGGGGAGACTAGTTCCGTGATGACCGAGGTTCGAGCGGTGGTGTCCATCTTCTTGAGAGTCTGTTCATCCGTTCGACAACGATGAAGGCAAAGCGCATATGAGCACGACTTCAGCATGACGACCACCTACGATGCAGAGCACACAACGAGTCGCAACACACCAGTGCCGTCGCGAGAAGCTGCTGATTCGCTAGCGCGTCTCGTGCTTCGTGATCCTCGTGGAGTTCCGCGAGCTCTTGCTGCTTGTGGTCGAGCTCGGACTGCTGTTCCGCGACCACATCCGCGTACTGCTGCTGGGACGAATGCGGAAGGCTCGGGTCGAAGCGGACGAAGATCGAGTTGGCGAGGCCACCGAGCAGCACCTCGCACAGCAGCGCCGATGCGCCACATGCCGCAAGGATCTGCCACAGCCAATCGTTGCCGTCAGATCACACACAAGCACCAACGGTTTGCTATCCCGTACCTGCCGGACGATCTCGAGACACAGCGCGGTGCACACGCGGTTCGGACTACTGTTGGATCCGCCAAAGCGGCCCAAGTCCGAGTGGCGCAGCATCGACTGCCAGATGCGCGTCGTCTTGCTCTCCTGCGACCTGCACTCGACGCGTAGCCGTCAGATCTGGCAGCAAGGACCACAGTCAGACCAGCCGCGTTGCCACTCACAGTGTCGGCTCGTCCATTTGCGCCGCCCACGTCGCGATCGTGTGGTACAAGATCTCATCGCAGTCGATCTGTGTCTTCGCTCCAACGCCAGCCACAGACGCGAGCGCAGCTCCATGATGCTGAGCAGCGAGCGGCGCTGGCCCCAGTCGAGGCAATCCCGGACTCTGCTGCGACGATTCGCTTCGACGCGGGGTCTTCGGAGTCCGCGCCTCGACAAAGTTGAACGCTGGCAGAGCGACCCCGACGCTCTCGGCGCGCTCGAGCGGCTCAGGCTGCTTGAGGAACACGCGCCGCCGCGTGCGCCGCATCGTGCTAGTTACTAAATGCAGCGTCCGAAGCATGGAGAGGTCAAGACACCCTCGATTTCCTCCCTGCCTCCCTCCCTCCTCCTCACTTCCACACACACACGCACGGCTGCTCCTCCTGCCTACAGGTTCGCCACCTGCCGCGGCTTCAAGCGCCTCTTTAGCCGAGACAGCTCCGACTCGGTCAGCTCGTGCGACCACACCCGGAGCGTCTCGACCACCTTCTTCCGGAAGAACTCCTCCGCCACGCGCTCCTCCTCCTTCGCGGCCTCGTCGTCGATGTCCGCGTACGTGACGGAAGTGCCGTCGCTGTCACTGCCGCCGATCATGCCGCCGAAGCCGTTCGTGCTATGCAGACTGGTGCTGTCTCCGTGGAGGAAGCTCGGGCTCCCGCCGCCGCAGTCCTTCTCGATAAACGTCGACAGGTCTCGGAAGAAGCCCGCCATGTCCTTCATGCCGTTCGGGAACACGGCGCGCATGCGCTCGACGGCCTCGGCGTCCTTCTTCATCCGCTCGCGCCCCATCGCCTCGGCCGACAGGTTGCGCGCCTGGTTCTCCTTGCGGTTCCGCAGACTGCGCACCCAGCCGTTCGAGCCGCGGAAGTCGTCGATGCCCAGCTCCTCGGCGAACCGCTTGCCCACGTCGCGGATGTGCGTGTCCGAGACCGCGACCTTCTTCTCGCGCGTCAGGTCGAACCAGTTCTCGACGAGCCGGTTGAGCTTCTCGAACTTGGACTTCTTGTTGATGTGCTTGGAGCCGCCCGAGATGTTGTCCTTGTAGTACGCCTTCTTGAACTCGTCCTTGCGCTTCAGGATGCGACTGACCGTGCTCTTGTTGAGCCCGAACTGCGCCGCCAGGCGGATGCCGCTCATCTGCTCCCTGGACGGTGCCGCGCCGGGCTCCTGCTTGCCGCGCCCCGTCGCCTTCGGGTCGTATTGGTACTCCTCCGCGAGCTCGATGAGCCGGATCTTGGTCTGCAGGTCGACGCTCACGACCGCGCCCGGCGCCTTGCGCTTCTTCGAGTCGTCCTTGGGCATCCCGACTACTAGCTGGCTACTCGCCAGCTGCTGCTGCTGCTGGTGGTGGTGATGTGGTTGCTGCTGCTGCTGCTGCTGGTGCGCGACCGCCTCCAGCTTGGCGTCCATGTCGTCCGGTAGGCGGCGATCATCGAGCGCAAAGTTGGCGCCGAGCGCGGTGTCCGCGTCGTGCTGGAAGTACGAGTGCACGGCGGCGGCGGCGCTGTCCGCGAGACCGACGTTCAGAATGTTCATCGCCACGTGGCGCACGTGCTGGTGCTGGTGCTGCTGGAAATGGTGGTGGCTGTGCTGCTGCTGGCTGTGGTGGTTGTGCTGGTGCTGGTCCGCGAGCGGCAGCAGCGACGGCGACGTGGGCATCGCGAGCGGCGTGAGGTCGCCAGCGCCGAACGAGGCCATCGACGCCTCGAAGTGGCGGCGCGCGGCTGACGACGGCGCGTCCTCGCCGTCTACTGCGTGGCGCCGGTCGGCGGCGGCAGCTGCGGCTGACGCGCCGGCGTCGTCGTCCGCCGCGAGCGACAGCGCGAGGATCTCGGCGTCATGCTGCTGCTGCTGCTGCTGGTGAGTGAGCTGCTGGCTCATACTGAGCGCTAGCCAATCGCCCACCGTTGCGCCTTCCCCAGTCGCTTGTGAGAACTGAGAGTTGCTGAATTGGGGAGGAAGTATTTCTAGGTATAGCCGTAGGAGAAGACATTCAGTGTGCATATAGACACAGTGGAACCAGGTATTTTCTACATTAGACAGGTCGATGCAGAAACGCGGCACTGCCGCCTCGCCGGCAGATGCCAGCACACAAGATGCTGCTTTGAGCTCAGCCTTCCTTCCTCAAGCGTGCACTCTCGTTCGGCGCGACACGAACACGTGCGACCAAAGTCAGTTCCTGAAAACTGAACTGGTCGATGGTCACGGGATGGGTAACGGCCGCTGCATCCAGGATGTTTCAGCTCTGGTGGTCACGAGGAGCGCCGCACTGCAGCAGCCCCAGATACTGCATCATGAGTCGCTGGAGCTCGGCTCGACGCGCTTGAAGTTTCTTGTTCTGCTTGCTGGATCCTGCGTCCGAGAAGATCGCTGTCTCCGGTTCTCTTTGTTCGTCTTCGTTTGAACTCGTTTCGAGAGTTCGCCAGGTGGCAGGAGACGACTTCCGAATGCGAGCCTTCGCGCGCCGCGAAGAAGGAAGACATTCGTTCGCACTGTCGTCGCCGCTTCTGCTAAGCGAGATTGACGAGGCGACGACATCATTGTCATCGTCGTCTGCTTCGCTTTGAGATTCCTCGTGTACCTCCTCTTGATCGCGCCTAGATAGCCGCGACTTGCGTTGCGGTTGCTTCTTCCGCCCGAGGTGTCGTGTCGAAGCTGGCGTCGAGCGAGCGGATGCGCCACTTTGCTTTTTCTTTGGAAGTGTGGGTTTGTTGTCCGCGCAGTCGCGGTCCCTGCTGCTGGTAATGGAGTTGTTGCGTTCAGTCGACTCGACAGGATTCGCGATCTCGGATATGCCACCGTTGTCGTCATCGTTGTTGTCGTCGTCGCCGTTGTCGTCGTCTTCGCTCTCGCTCTCGTTCTCATTCTCGTTCTCGCCAGACAGCTCGTCACCAGGATCAGCACTCTGAATCGCCTGATCATCTCCTGTGACGGAATCCCACTCCAAATCGCTCGACTCGGAGACCACCACATCGGATGAGAAGCCGTCGACCTCGCTGCCCTCGCTTCCTTGCGGGTTTTCAAACTCATCGCTCTCCTCTGCAGAACTGCTGACCGCCACTGTATCACTCAATCCGATGTTCAGGCTCGGCTGTTGCGTTGTTGTACGCCCTTCAGAGGATGCCATTCTCTCCAGTAATGTGGTGTTGTCGTCGTAGCGCGGACGCGACACTAGCCTTTGCCGTCCTGGATTCCTTTGACTCTGCGATTCGTCAGCTCTCCCAGAATGCGGCGCCGCTTCTTCGCCTTTGGCGGCAACCGTGTCAGCCTTCTCGTCACTGAGATCGACACGCCGACCGAGAGTCGGTAGGAATCGCTTCAGTCGCCTCTTGTTTGCTCCTCGTCTCGGACCGCCCACGAATGCGTTGCTGCTGTCGGGTGTTGTGGTTGCCGCTCTTGGTCGATGCGGAGCGTGCAAGCGAGGCGGTGGTGGACGTGGCAACCGCACCACGGTTGCTTCGAGATCCATGGATCGGTGCCACTCGCGCTGGCTACCGAGTTTCTTCGTTGCCACTCGATCAGCTTGCTGCGGCGCAACTACGTCAGCTTTCTCTGGACTACTCAGTTGCTGGTCTGGCTGCCGAGCTCGCCGCATCACCACCTCTCGTCGGATGTCGAGCTCTGCCAGAAAGACACTTCAGTTAGACTTTGTACTGTATCAACAAAAGCAATCACCCACGTACGTTGTATCGGGTACACGAACATCTCCCGTGTGCTGTCGGCAGTGTCACCTTCGCCATCGGTTCTGGTTGTTAGTTTCGGAGGTGAGGTGCTCATCGAGTCATCGTACGGTGAGTAGCGCTGGTGTTGTTGTCGCTTGTCCTTCGCGGAATATGTGAAGATTTCTGTGTCTCGGCCAGCGATCGAGTGCCTGACGATGTCCACGCGCCTCTTTCGCGTCGAGTCCTTTCGGCGAACACGCACTGCTCGAAGTGCGTTGCTTCCGTCAAGGGACTCACCCGCAAGCTCATTCGTCTCCGAATCATCAGCTTTCACCAGCGGATCGGCAAGCTGAAGCAGAGCCAACTTCGTATCGGGGATTCCAAACTCCAACTCCTGCAGCCGCTGCAGAGCTTGCGTTCGGGGCTTCCCCTTCACTGCGCTCACGCTGCTCTCGAGCGTGCTTGGGGCTGACGTCTCGAACTCTGCGAATGGAACCATGCGGCTTACAGTCCCGACTCGCGTCTTCTTCGCGCGAAACCTGTCGGCACTGTCGTCAAAATGGAAGCCGTGCAGTGCTGGCATAGGGAATTGCGCCGCTAACCCTGCACCTTGAGCGCTGTTGACCGAGAGTGAGCGCCCAGGAGCCTCATTCAACTGCGCGTCCACAAATCCAGGATCGGTTGTGCCGCTGTCTGTTTCGGTGGCTGGTGTCGGCGGGAGCGCTGTGCTCACTGCCAAACTCAGCCGAAGTGCGAGTTTCTCGTTTGCCTCACGAGACGACAGAGTGTCACTCTCCTCCTCGTCATCGGACCAGTTTCTCCAGTCGTTGTCGTTGAACTCCGGCATCACGACACGAGAGATCACGTCGCCACCGTCATGAGTTGCATCTTCCGTCGGTATCAAGTCAGCTCCACCTCCACCAGACTCCATCTCGCCATCGATGTCCGCCTGTGCAGCCGAGTCCAAGAACGCCTGCCAGGCGTTCTCGACATCAGTCGTGTCGCTGTCGTCGTCGTCGAATCTGCTTCGCGCTTTGATGCTCTTGCCTCTGGTCAAGCGCTTCCTTTTCTCTTGCGCCGAGTCCACCCCGCTGCCGACGCTCGCCTTCATCGACGACTCTTTCCGTTTGGCCACGCCGACTACAGACGCTCGCTGTGGCGTCGATGAATGCGACCCACGCTGCTCGCCTGCTCTCGACGAAGTGCGAGCCGATTCGGGCGTGAGCGGCGTGCTCACAGACACAGCCCTGGACTTCTTCGGCGACGAGAAGACGCTTCTGCGCTTCCCCTCACTTGCCTCCGGCGGGTCCTTGCTTGTTCCCAAGAGCAGCGATCGCTCGCGCTCTTCCTGCTTCTGCTTCTCTCGCTGCAGCTGCAACTCCTCCACCAGCTTCAGCATCCGTCGCGCCTGGAACTCGGTGCGCGCCTTGCGCCAAATCGTCTGCATCTTCAGCGCACAGCGCGCCATGTACAAGTAGCGCTTCATCTCCAGCTCTTCGACTCGGCGGATCGCGTGGTCGACAGAGAAGAGTCCCACGTGCTTGGAAAACTGCATTAAGTCGTTGAACCCGATGCTGTGCGCGTACATGCCGCTCTGCTTCACCTTGACGAGGTCGAAGATGTCGCTCGAGGCGCCATCTGTAGGACGCCGCATCCCCGCGGTGCTCGTGAGCTCTTCCATCAGACTCGAGGTGGTTTTGCCAAAGAGCGCGATCTCGTCCACGCGGTCGCGGAACGACTCCTGCGCTCTCGCCCAGCGCACCACGCATCGCTTGATCAGGTTCGCTGCGGCGCGCTGGCGGACGGTTTCGTACGCGTACGAGCGCGGCAGGGTGCTCTTGCCGAGGTGGTACGCTGCGCTGCGACTGGCGGCGTCTTCGCGCTCTGCGGCGGTTGGATCGCTACCTTCTTCGTCCTCTGCGATCGTCGCACATTCGTCATCGCTCGACTCGCTCGCGTCGAAGACGTTGTCGCGGTCCCACTTCTCCAGCAACGCGCGTGCGTCCGCCGCCACCTCGGCGAGACACACGTGACCGTCCTGGAGGAACTGGAGCTTCTCCAGCATGCGCACGACCGGGTCAAGGCTGTGGTTCTCGCTCGGCTCAAAGTCGTTCAGGAGGCTGTCGACGCTCTCGGCCCACGCGAGCAGCCTGTCCTTCTCCATGGGACTCAGTTGGTTCGCGCAGCTGCCCTGCGCAGGCGAATGGAGCTCTGCGAGCTCGCGCACACTGTCGATGATGCTGTCGATCGCCGCCTTGTTGTCCTTGCGCATGAGGAAGGCATGGTGGCGGCTCTGCGCGCGGCGCTCCTTGAGCCGCGACGACGGTCCGCGCACGCTGTACTGCTCCACGAGCGATGCGCGGCGGCGGATGCCCGGGTGGTTGCGTCGGCGCGCGCATTCGAGTCGGATGTACTCGTCCTGGTGGGCAAGGGAGACAGTGAGTGCTACGAGGTCTGTCGCCAGTCGCCCTACCACAAGGCGCGCACCGCGGTCTCTGCGAGCGTCGAGAGTGCGTGCGACGCGCGCTTGGCGAGTGGCACCGGCGCCATGGCTGACGTTGCCTGTGTGTAGCCATCTTTGTCCTCCCTTAATTTCGTCACTATCTGTTTCCACCGCACTAATGACAAAATCAAGGGAACATCGCATCTCTCACTTTCATCACTATCGAATGCCTCGAGTCACAAGTCCATTTCGCCGACCACAAAGCAGGACGATGGCGGACACAGCACCGATGACAGCTGCGGAGAAGCGCGCGGCGCGGCGCGCGCGCGTGCTGGCGGGCGGAGAGAACCGGCTGAAGCTGGTGACGGGGCAGATCGCGTCGCTCAAGGAGGGCGACGCGGCGCTGGAGCAGGAGATGGACACCGCGCTCGGCGAGCTGCTGAGCGCCACGGACGGCTCAGAGGCCGGTGAGGCGACGGCAACGACGGATGCGACACCGGCTGCGATCGCATCGGACGTGAAGTTCGCGCCGCGTCCGGACCCCGCGCAGCGCCGTCGCGACGCCGCGCTGCGCCGGCAGAAGAAGGAGGAGGTGGTGGAGCAGCTGCTGGCGCCGCGTCAGAGCACCGCTGCTCCTTTGGCTCCGCATGAGAACACGGCGCCTGAGCGCGACACCGCGGGGGCTGCGAAGAAGACGGTGGCCGCGAAGCCGGCGGCGCCCCCGACGTTCAGTCGCCACTCGCTCGCGCTCAAGCTGCTCACGCTGGAGGAGAAGGCGATCGCGCTGCTGCTCGTTGCGGCTGCGCTCTACCTCGGTGAGCGGTCAATGAGGTTACACCGACGTGATAAAGGAGACTGACCGACGGATCGTGTATGGCTGGCAACAGCGGTGACGACCGACCTGCGAAGCATCGCGACGGATCTCGACGCGAAAGACCACGTCCTGGTCTCGTACCAGGAGCTGCTCGCGCAGGGGCTGCCGCTCGCTTCGATCCGCCAGCAGATGGACCGCGAGCAGGTGCGGGATGAGTCTGTTGCTATGTCGCCTGTCTGTTGAGAGGCTAAGCGTGTTGGTGTTGCAGCTGGAGGCTCCAGTCGTGGAGCGCATTGAGCGCTTGTTGTCGGCGCAGCTCAGCGCTGGGAGGGAAGCGAGTGTGTCGGCTGCGAGCAGCTTCCTGCCGAACGTGTGGGACGTGCCGCAGTTCTTCGCGTCGCTCGCGGCGCACCCGCCCGTGATCCTCTGCGTGCTGCTCGTGCGTCTGCTCGTCGCGTCGATCGCGAGCGGCTTGCACGTGGCGTTCCGCCTGCCGGATGTGAAGAACCCGCAGGAGGACGACCTGGGCTTCGTCGCGAACCTCGTGCTGTCGAGCCGGCCGGCGTTGAAAGGTGCGGCTTTTGTGTGTGAGCATCGGGGTTTGAGTTGGCAGCGAGACACTCACTCGCTCACTTTGCTCGGCTGTGTCGTTGCGACCAGGGTACTTGATCAAGCTCCGCAAGTCGCTGGACGACGTGTTCTTCTTCCTCTACGTGCTGCTGGTCGCGGTCGCGCTCCGAGCGATCTGGGCGGCGCATTTCGCCTGAGCAGACCAGATCGAGAGCGCGCTGGCACTAGCGAAAGAGATGATCCAACGAAACACTGGGACTTGAGAGCGCTCTCACAGACATCTGATGCACCAACTTGCAGCGTTTGCTATCATTCCTGGCAGTGCGGCACCGATGAAGCAGTCAGATCTCTCGCAGCACCTGGCACCCGCTAGCGCACACCTCACATCTACGACTATAAGGGAGCGTGGTTTCCAAGCGTCACTGCGACGTCGAGAGGACACAGCGTGAGCGCAATCGATATTGATGGCACCGGCACAAGAGTTGATCGGTAAGGATAAGGAAGTGCACATGAGAGCACGAGCAGAGTTCGGAGTACACCGTCACTCGATACTACACAGCTGTGACGCTACGATTTCAAGATAATCAGGTCCCGACGCCCATCTGCTTGGACACGAGTCCCTTGTACACGCCCTGCGGCAGCCGCATGAGCTCGTCGTGCGTGCCCTGCTCCACGATCGCGCCGTCCTGCGTCACGGCGATGACGTCCGCGTTGCGGATCGTCGACAGACGGTGCGC